>JAQGBJ010003754.1:0-11828 GCA_034698345.1 Sphaeridia pumilis | reverse complement strand
AGTTTGTGACAGCCCCGATAAACGTATTTGGGTCACCGATAGATACGGCGGCCTTCATGAAGAAGGGCTTTGCCTACGTAACTTAGAGACTGCCACTTTTACCCCAAAACACTACCTAACAATTCAGTTGTCAAGCTTCCGGCGACGACAGTCACCAAGCTCATGGTGATTGTGAATGAAAGTCAGTCAGTGACAAAAATACAAACTTTTAACTTTGGTCAAAGCCAGTCATTAGCTGGATACATTGATTTTTGTCATGCGGTGAATTTGAAATCCAACAAAGCTATCACACGAAATTTGTGGAATTTCGGAAAGACAATTTTTGGTTTCAGTTTCTCAAAATTCACTCGACAAACTTTTCCAGACGCCACAACAAACAGGTAGTCTGAGGCTCGAAGCCAACTTTGAAAAAGCTACGCCTTCTCCAATGATATGTATGAATTATGGATTCTATAATAACCGACTTCAAATGAACGGATACGACAGATCCGTTAACATTACATGAATACACTTGAAATGCTATCCATACTTGACGCGAATCTCCCCTCCACCATCGCGAATTACTGGAATTGTGTGGCACGAGACGAAGTGACTCCTGAGCTTCTCAACAAGGGGGAAATTAGCTGCATAATAGTGAATGATATGGATTCAAAGTCAAGTGGCAGACATTGGCTGGCGCTCATTAAGACAAACAAGGGTATTTTACGCTTTGATTCCTATGAAAAGGCGTTGAGTCATTATGGCTTCAAAGTAAAAACCGTCGTCCCTCTGCGGAGTCCGTTGTATATTGTGGATATTATATACACTACAGTACAAGACTCCAGTGCCTTTCTATCAACTATTTACAAGTGACAAGAAACATAATGACGAGAAAGCTCTGTCCATGTTCCAGTCATTAAATTCTTGAGACAAGGAAGAGGAATGCAAAGTACATATTTGTTGTCAGCGATTTCCAGATATTCAACCATCGTTCGCAGTTTTGAACCGATTTTAATGGCTTTGGCGTCATCGTCGTACTTGCCTTCGTGATAACATCTGCCGCAACCGTGTGTTCCGTTGAATTGTTGCATGGCTGAAGCTTTAGCTCTTGCTGGCGCATCACAACACATGCATAATAAATACAGTCGAGTTGAACGCTCACTTCCGTTTTTGTCAACCCATTTGATAGGGTTTTCTTCGATATGAAGCAATTGTTCCTTGAATTGCCACAGGAGGGCGCCAATATCCAGCAGTCCTTTGTAAGTTATTCCCACGCTCGCTAAGAACATGTTTCTCAAGCTGTTTCTGTAGTGCTCAGCGACACCGAAGACGCTGCAGAGTATCGGCCAGGCGGCTGGGTAGGTGCTGCCAGTGAGATTTACTCCATCCGTATTTGCCACAAGTATTAAGTCATTGTTTTGATCAAAACTGGGAACTTCTTGTTTAAGTCGTTCGATTGCTTCCACGTTCATATCTCCAAATTTTATCAAAGGATGCAAGTCAGGTAGTACCGTTTCGAAGATTTTTCGCAAAGATAAACTTATGAAAAAGTCTTCAGTATATTTCGCAACACGGCCGCATTCACATTTCACTTTCTCGAGTCCATCAGCATGCTTGCCCTGATTGTATTTGCCGCAACTGGGACATTTCACGTGATAGATTCCTGTGATCAAGCCTGCACCAAAGTGATTCTTCATAGTCTTGAGAGATCCTGGAGTAGTATGGTTAAGCAATCCAGATTTCCATTATATCAAATGGGGATTGAAAACGTTCCCGCTGTGTATCTGAACGAGAGACAGGAACAATAATTCATACAATGTTGGTAAATGAGGCTGGAATCAATGTTTAATTCATGTGCATAAGATATCAATACATACATACAGACAAGGTTCAAGGATTCGGACACTTCAAGTAAACACACAAAAATATAGAGCTCCTTGGCATTTAGCGGTTAATGGACTTTTAAAGTTAACCGCATTTCAGTCTGTCAAAATCTGTCGCACGCGTGGAGCTCAATCGTGAAATATTTCTGAATTTAGTGTGTTTTTCACCATGGTAAGTTGTTTTTGATTCTAGAAAGTTGTTACCATGTAAATGCAGGTTAGAGTTATTGCTTTTGTATTTTATTTTATTTTGAATTTCAGTCTTGCAAGTACTTTTTTAACTGTCTGGATTGCACACGTGCAAAGTGCATATGGTCGGCTTTATCTGCACGGTTCCCTGGAGCATGTTTTGGAAGCTAAGTGGCTAGGGACGCATTCTTCACCACCGTTGAGGAAATCGAATGTCCAGGATCCACCACGACTTCCACTTCAACTATGGCTCCAGCGACTAGGAAAGCTTCTGGAAATTCCTGGATTGCAATTCGTACGTTTAATTACATTCAAATACATATTTGTTTTTGGTCATATTGCTATATTTTAAGAAATTTTTATTTGAATTATTCCAGCGGTTTTGACCATCGTTTTTCTTGGCATTGTCGTTGTGGTTTGGTTTCTGATCCAGCGGAAGAATTCTCGTAATCGAGTGAGTTTTACGAGTGATATATATGGTTAAATCGCACAATAAATTTGTATTCTAAAGCACGCGTTCAATGGTTTTTCAGGTCAGGTCAGCCAATATCCCTAGGCTTCGGGCAGCCGGGCCGTATCAGCCAACCACTACACCGAGGACGGAGCGTGCTGAGAGCGGATTTACAGTCTTCAAGTCTATCTTTGTGAGTAAATATTATAATATAGCAATTTCATGCTTATATGTTGCAAAATTAACACGAGGAAATTAATGTTCGTCTATCATATTTCCAGGCCCGAAACCATCCGGAAACTCGGGTTACTCGCACCCGAGATGTCACCGTGCCCGACCGCACCATCCGCTCTCGAGATGTTACTGTGCCGGACCGCGACATTGAAATCGTGAACTTGGACGAAGACTGGATGGAAATGGCAGAAATTCCGCTGGATGTTGACATACCGCCTCCAATTCAGCCTAATGTGGACATTTTGATTGACGACGTAATCGATGTTCCGGCTTATGATGGTATTTTTGAGAATAGCTTTAGGTCTGCAGAGTTTCAACTGCATCAAATTTTAAATTGTTTGCCATAGGTAGTGAATCGGATGATCTTGATGTAACTGGAAACAGTGTACAAACAAATTCGTTCGTACGATCCCCAAGTTACCGACCAAATAATTGGGAAGTAGCGGTAGGCGAGCAAGGGTCTAGATCTCGTCCATATGGTCTCCGTAACCGTAATGTTAACCTTACAAATTGATCATTTTTGTAAATTTTCAAGCAGTTTAAGAACTTTAATAAATTGAAGTTCATGAGACACGATGTTGTTTTATTTTTGAGTATAGTTTTTACTCGGTAACCAATGAATTGACACAACGCGAATTAGATACGGTAACAGAGCAAGTGACACTTTCAAAAGCATCCAGTTAACCGACATCCGACGGGTTTAGCACCTAGCAATCCCAAGTCAACTAAGTATCTGCTCTCTTACAGCTACATTTTACATAGTTTATTAGGTAGCTTTAGCTCCGTATAGAATTATCAAAACTCGTCCGTCTGCCAGCCGTCCGTCCCAATATTTGGATGACTATGATTTTGAAGTGCTCCGCATTTTTCTGAAGGTGTCTGTAACACTCCCGAAGGTGTCCGTTACACTCCCGAAGGTGTCTGTAACACTCCCGAAGGTGTCTGTAACGCTCCCGAAGGTGTCCGTTACACTTCTGAAGGTGTCTGTAACACTCCCGAAGGTGTCTGTAACACTTCTGAAGGTGTCTGTAACACTTCTGAAGGTGTCTGTAACACTCCCGAAGGTGTCTGTAACACTCCCGAAGGTGTCTGTCACTCTTCTGAAGGTGTCTGTCACACTTCTGAAGGTTTCTGTCACATTTTGGGTTTTGAAAACATTCAAAGTTTCATGAGAGTTTCGGCTTTGCCAAGCCATCGTCAGTACCAGGGCATTACTGGTAGACTCCCTGGGGAGTGATTTTTTCTTTGAGGTTTACTCCTCTTTTTTTTTCTGCTTAACAAGTTTGTAGTTTGATGTTTCTCTTACAATGTCGTGGTTTACACATCTTCATTTTTTTAAATAGTTTCATTATTTTGACATCATTTAGACGGCGATCTTTATTAAATAACGCAAAGAATTTGCTTTTCGATTTTTTTCGAACCACAAAGTATATGAAACAAATGACCCATATACCACATAGCCTACTACCAAAAGACTGAAGAGGGGCTGAATTTTCCACGCAATTTCTCAAAGATAATCCATAACTTTTTGCAGTTTTCCCGAATGAGCAGAAGAAGTAGCTGCTGTTTTTCAACTGAATAATACAAATCCAATGCCCAACCTTTTTCTGATCAGCTCTCAAAGTATTAGCCACTATAATACGAGGACGTATGACGAGTTTTTTTGAAAGCAGCTGCGCTTCATCGATTGGTAATACTTTATAAACTTGTATAGTTGAGCAAGGAAGTATCCTATCCAAAATGTTATATATCTGTAATGTATTCATGACTAATCTCTAACGTAGAATTGTCTTTCTTTGGACATCAATAATTCACTATCATACACAGCATAAACAACACAAACGAGAGAAGCAGTTGTGGCTGAACCGAAAGTGACATTCAGTCTAACGTTTCCGTTTCTCACGGGACTACGAACACTTTCATCTATTCCTGTAGTGAGCGGGAAAGCAAACAACGCTTTCCCATTCTTGTACGCGTCTTTTGTGATTGCCGTTGTAGTATTGTGTTGGCAAACTGACTTGAGCTGAGAATATCCCTCTAGATAGATGTTATTAACAAAGTCACAATTGAGGGTTCTGCAAACGCTGTGACCTTCATCAGTGGCCAACTCTACCTTAGTTACATTATTGTGTAAAAAGTTGAATGGATTTTTGGAATATTTCCCGTGATATGCTTCAGAAGAAACAAATCCAAGAACGACTAGCGTCGGAATCGGTCCCGAAAACAATCGATTATCGGTTAGAGAGTATGAGCCTGCGGGTATGGACAAAGTTTTAACACTTGTTTTGCTGAAACGAAATACACTATCACCGCTATTCAACTTGTTGGAAACAATTTGATAGACTCGAGGACTTAATGTATACTTAGGAACTTTTATAGCAAATTCCTGCAATTCTAAGCGATACTGTTTATTCGAAGTATCGTCTGCTAACAAGAAGAACGATGATGGATTGAGTTCGAATCGGAATCTAACATTAACATTATTTGGTACCAGTCTATTTGTGGTAGTGAGGTCTGTTAACAGCGGACCCTGCAATTCTATTGTTTTCGATAATGCTAGTAAAGATTTGCGTTGGCTTATGTTCGCATCCGCGAATTCCCCATTACTCTTATCAGTGTAGAACAAAGCTCCTTCATCATCTTCAGACTTCGCCAGCAAGTTCTGAAGGTAGCACCGATACGCGTTCTGACCTTCTGTGTTAAACACAATTCGGGAGTTGTACAGAACGGTGACATTGTTGATGAGAGAGTACAAAAAATTGTTTGATGGTATGATCACATCAGCAGAATCTAAATCCGTCTTACTAGATGAAGTTATTTTCAATTTTGTATAAATCAGAGCTTTTCGCAAATCATAAAATTGGGTGGTTGATGCAGGTAAATCCACTTCAATAATATTGCAATCATCAATACCAGTAATTGGTCGATAAACTTGGACCTCGGAAAACTCCGAAGAAACATCCAACTCCGGAGGGCTGTCAGTATAATACACCCTACTATTGAATACATATTTAGCGTTTCGATTTCAGAGATCCATTTTTGGGTGTTTTGAGCTTTTTCTTCGAGAGCTTCACTATTTTTTAGAGATATTCTCGCGTCCTCTTCCGATTTGATTAACTGCTTTAGATTTTTTCGTTGTTTTCGTGACTTGAAAGAGGTATTGAAAAACTTCAACAATTGAACTGTAGCCAGCACCACTTTGGACACAGTCGGAACAGCAGTTTTGTTCTACAGGTGATGGATCCATGTTAGCAGGTCAAGCAAAAGAATTGTACTAAATTGATCTTCAAAATTTCTATCCTTTTATAGTGGTCATTGCACGAAAGATTGAGAAAATATCAACCGGATGTGCGTGTAAATTTACATCTCTTAATAACTCATCTGTTATCCTAATATCAATAAATTCGATAATGGACAGTTTGATAGGAATCCATGTTTGTTGGGGAAATTCCAAAAACAACTCTTCCCTGATTATTAAATGTTGGTGGTAGCACTTTCAACAAAGCGATGGAGTATGAGTTGAACTGTGTGAATTCGACAATATTAGAGGTAATTAAAAGCAACGAATCAGAATGTTTGAGGGATGGAGTAATATTGAAAAGAGTTGGACTTGTCGGTTCTACACGGAACGAGCGAATGCCAAAAACGTTGTATGGAGATTCATCCATTTCAATGTCATACGTAATTGGTGGCTGACTTCTAAACAAGTCCGACTCAACTGATATTCCTGAGTTCAATAACTTCAAGTTGATAACATCAATCAGCATCTTGAAGCTACACATAGGGCGGTTCGGTATGCTAATGGTCTCCTCATAATAGCTCACATTCTCATATGTGAAGAATGCGTTCTATCTCTTGAAGCCTAATGAGTCCGCAGCAAAATTACAAACAATTGATTCTTTTGGACTCATTTCTGTTGTAGAAAATTTCAGAAATTTGCACAATTATTCATCCAAAATAACATGTGTATCCATTCTGTTGGTGAAATTCACGTACAAAATATCATCGTCAAAAGCAATTTCTATTGATTCTGTCGAATCATCTGAAAAAGGTATGTAGCTGAATTCAAAACTAGCATCTTGCCCATGTGTCGCAAGGTATTCATTTGTAGTCAGTAGAAATTCTAACAAATCATCAGATACTTTCTTGAACATTAGAGGTAACGACTTAGCACTATGTTTCCTAAGTTTGATGTTCGCAGTCTGTTGCATGAAGAATGTTCGTTCCTGCTTGAATGGCGTAAAGGCGATGGCCGAAACACAGACTTCATATGGACCATTGAGACGTAATGATGTGTTGAGACGATTGGTGAAATTGTTCGGAGCATTCCGTGGGTAGAGGTCTTTATCGGTATTACTACCGATTTTTATTCGGAACTCCATGTTTACTTATTAACTGTAGCTGTTCACCGTAAAAAGTTCCTTTGATTCCTGCAAGCTCAAAAACATGCACAGGTCTCGTGAATCGCACTTTGGAAATCGTGAAAACCGTTTCACTGTAACTTTGACTATAGCCCTTATCCCAATTCAATTTTTTCAAAGAAACTCGCACACGGTCCCGTATGGAAAAGCGTGGTGCAGTAGGTTGTTCCGATAAAAGCCTCTTATGTAAACGATACCAAACATCGCTCTCGTTGTCTTTGTTAATTTGACTTGGTTTGAGTTGATGACTGCGATGTATTGTTTGATTGTATGATTCAATAACCGCTGAAAGGTGTGGCACCCAGGCATGAGATCTCTCACGATGCCAAATCCGAGCAATTCTAGTCATTAACGATCTCAACAGGCGTTTAACTGGACTTGCTTTCACTCTTGTTTCAGTATGATAAAGCTCAATATTGTATTTCTTCAAGAGGCGAGAAAAATATTGATTTCGGAATTCCGTACCAGCATTCGAGAAAATTCTCTCTGGTTTCCGATCCGTTCGTTTCATGTGTTTCCTCGAAAGCTTTTGTGACTGTCTCACCATATTTGTCTTTGATAGGCTGTGCAAATGCAAAGCGGCTAAATGCATCCATGCAAACCAACACATTGGCTTTCTTTCTATTAGCGGGTAGGTTTTTATATTCACCGAGAATTAAGAGATCAATCGCCCAAACATCATCAATAAAGTGAAAGATGAAAGCCCGACGCTTGAAATTTTTCTCGCCGGTCGAAACAATGAATACTCCGGCAATGCTTGAACTTCTTCACGTATCTGTGAAGATTTGCTTGTTGGATTGTTTTTGAGAAAAGAGTCGAGACTTGTAAGCGCTCCGGGGTTCTGTATATTCAAGTATGGATGACTCTTGCTCATATCATGCGCACTTTTTTCCATTTGGCTTGTGACGTTTTGAGCACTGATTTGAATGTCGGCGTAAAAATATGTAAAGGTATTTTTGCTTCACGTATAAACTGTAAAAATTCGTTCAAACCAGGTATTTTATTCCGTTTAGGAAAACCGGATTTCACGGCGAAGGTAATAAGTTGTTCAATGTGCGAGTTCGGGACTACTTTCCCATTGAAAGAAAAGTTGTTGTTTGCATGAAGAATGATCGAATTGGATGATTCAATTTCTTGTAGGAGAAGCAGTGCTTTACGTCTTGTTCGTGGAGAAAGCGATTGGAACAGATCCCTTACGTGGTTTTGTTTTTCAGGATTCTCATTCGCGTCATGTGTCTTGATATTTATATCTGTTATTGGAACCAGTCGATACACGACGGCCATTATCATTCCGGTGTGCTGATTCCGGAAGACAGATATTTTTGTGCTACTTTACGCATTAGCTGATAATGTTTCAGAATGAATTGCTTAGCCTTCTTCTCATTAAAAATTAACTTGTTCAAATTCTTGAATACTTTTTTATTCTTTTTGACAAAGTATTTATCGGTGAAAGAAGAAGCGTGTTGAGGGAAGTTCAATACAAATTCTAGAATGAATCTGATTGCTTGATTATCCAAATTTTGCAACAATTCTCTCAGATGCTTCAGTTTTCTCGTAGTTGCAATAGTTGTAAGGATTCCTTCGACTGCTATTTGCATTGTTTGCTCAGATAAAAGCTTGTATTAGGTCCTATGAACAATTCATTCCTTACTCTCAAATGTTCACGTGTTTTTATTGCACAGTCTATAACTAGGTATCCGTATTCCTTTGCTGTTGCAAGTCTGTACGCTTCCTGGAGGAATTTTGGATCACCTGGGCAAAACTGTTTTCCAACATGAACTATGAACGATCTATCCCGAGGGCTTGAAAAATACAAGGAGTATGTTGAATTATCTGCGATGGTCTTGATTTGCTTGCTGAAAGCACGTTGCAGAGTTAATATAGCGCTGAACTGCCTATGATGTATGCCTCGTGTGTAATAGCTTGTGATTAAATCACATGTTTTCACATCGTCCAGTTCATGAAGATAATCATCGATACAGAGTAAACAGTCGGGTTCAATCAATTGATCTGCTTCCCAGATGGATGTTGTTAAGATGATACTGGGGTCAGATGAAGCGAGCGCGGAAAATTCAGGAGTGAGAATATAATACACATAAATCACCTTCGATATTTTGTGTTTAAATAATTTCTGTCTGTTCTTTATGATCTCGAGAAGCAGCGTTGATTTACCACTTTGAGAAACGCCTATAAAAACCGCGCCGAAATATTTCTGAAGAGCAAAATCTGATTCTATATCTTCCATTGCCTCGAGTTAACCACTGTCAATGGACCGAAGAGGGTCTATTTATACTCGAAAACGTATGGAAATTCAATGAGCAATAATATTTTATTTCAATCGTCGAAACTAGATAGCGATGTAGCTTACAATGGAAAATTACATTTCTCTTCACGAATAATAACTTTAATCTAGACTGGTAAATAAGGATTTATGAATTGGGCCACAGATCATCGAGCAACTGCTCCAGTTTTCGTTTCGTCGCAGCATTCGTTTTCCATCTGCTCCAAACGCAAGTGTCCAAAAGGAGTGAATGAGTACCATATTTCCCGAGGAGATAGTTTTTAACAGATAAAGCAGACAAACCAGTTTTGAAACTTCCATAATATACAACTGCTGATTTCTAGATCTGACACAATTCATGGTTACGCGATCACATCCTCCTGCGTGAAGTCTACGTTTAAAATCTTCATATCGCAGTCTGGAAATGCTATATTTTTTATGCTCTTAGCTCCACTTTTCTCGGTGCTGTCAAATCACAAAACACTGTACGTCTTGGCCGCTAAACAAACGACCGCTGGAAAACTTTTATTCACCGTATGTAAACCTTGTGATTTGGGGGGGAAGTTCGAAAAATCGGAAACACGGTTTGCATCTTTGATTAGATCATAACAATCATCCTGATCTTTGTTCAAGTATATAGCTACGATCACCCCATCTGTGTCCATGTACACAAGTTTTATCATATTATTTTTGAAAATGCTCGTTTTGAGATTATCGTACCAAATCCTGTACATTTGGGCTTCAGATTTTGCTGAAATTGCATTGCCTGAAAGAGGAGAGAAAAACAAGAATGTCAAACGATCGTTTCCACAGATCGAAAATAATACAGATAGATTCTTACCTGCAGCATATGGGAATGTATAGGAGACTTTGAGATTCTTGAGGTTCCCTAACGTAACATTCTCATTGACTTGAGTGAGAGACAAGAAGTTAAGTTTCGAAATTATTCGAACAGCATCAACATCGTTCAATGCAGCTTCGACTTTTATGCGCCAGGCAAGGTCTAGATTGAAAAATGCAAATAAACTATTCGTTTGAAGCTTGCAGGTTGCTTTCGAGACTTCGTCAGTTGCTTGAGCCCGTCTCCGCAGATTGTCCATGATGTAGTCACGTACTACAGGTGCTTCTGCGAATCTCCAACCACTTGTTATCTCGGTAACAACAACGCCAAGCCGCAAATACACTTGCAGCAAATGACTATGAACAACGTATCTTGTTTTCGGTAGCAGTGTTAAACATAGCCGACTGGTAGAAATCCTATTAGAGTTCAGGGCTGACATTTGTTCTCGCTGGTAGGTGGACAAAATGTCTGTTCTTATTTCATAACGCTCACACATTGGCGGTAAACAAGATAAAAAGTCATGCGTCTCCTTTGGACAGAATGCATTTATCTCAAGAAAAAACGCGTCGTCTCCAAAATCATGATCCAGTAGAGCTTTACAATTGTTTTCGAGAAGATGTTGAATTTCGACAGGTTGTAGTTTACGAAAATTCTTGTACGGCAATGGCAACATCATCTGAAAAATGTAAACATACCATGATACCTTTCCTTCGGATCATTTTTGAGTGACTTTGGTGTACCTGTGATCCATACAATGAGCTGATATCCCAAAATTGCAGCTGTACTTTTGGGAGCTTCACATCGTAATCCGGGAAGCCTGGCATGTTTGCTTCGATATGACGGAGGTTAGCAAAACAAAGACCGCCGAAAGTTGAACGACGTAACATCGTCAGCAACTCTGGATCGTGTATGTATTCAAATTCTGCTTTGGATTTGAACATAAAACAACTGAAGCTGTAACTAGCACTCGAGAGACTGTGCCAAGGGTCCAAGTTATAGTTTGTAACCGCGAAATTTTTGAACGCAACCAGCAAGTCAAGTAACAAAAAACAGTCAAATTTTGTGTACAAACGAAGATAATCTAGTATGTTTTTGCAATCGAACAGCTTGAAGACGTATAGCGCATGGTTATAATCGTTTTCACTGCACTCAGTATCATTTAATTCGTTATAAAAATGTTCTCTTGATGGTAGATTTGGCTCGTTAAGGTTTGAAAAACTTTGAAGATAACCATAACATAGAACCTGTTTCTGAAGAATGGAGAAAACTGCCAGTCTGTCAATCCGATGAATGCTTTTCTAGTCTGCTTGAAGAACTGTGGACCGTCTTTGCGCTTTGCAATGGCAACTAAATTATCAAGGCTTGACTGCAACCTACCGAGTGAATCAATGAATCTTACTGTTTTATTGATAGTTATTCCGCTAAACTTTTGAGAATTGATCGGCCAGATATCAACCGATGAAATATACTTGGAACTCAGAGCAGACACAATCAGCTTAGAATCAAAACCTTCGGAGTTATGATGGAGACATGGTATCCAAGTTTTAGG
>JAQGBJ010003753.1:0-11831 GCA_034698345.1 Sphaeridia pumilis | reverse complement strand
CGAATAGGATAAAGACAATCTTGGTTTGGTATTAGACCTGAGCACTACTAGCATATAGTCATAGAGCCTTCCCTAGAACCCGATATAAACCCCTTTACATTTGGTGGCCAACCGAGTTTCCTTTCCAGGTAGTATTGGTATTTCCGAATTCGAGTAGGTGTAACCCGTGACCGTCCCTTCGCACTATTATAAACGCACAATATATTTAAGAATCTGGCCAGATGCGGATGGTAATGAAGGAGACTGGGCAAAGGGGATACTATTTGGAGTTACTAAGTGCCCGCCGTGTTAGCGGATATAGCTGAGTCCTTTGGTGGGACTCAAGCTTAGTTGCAAAGTGCTTCAGGAAACTCCAGCCAAGATTCATCAACCTAATCCAGACAATTGGACAACTCGACTTCAGAACCATGACTCTCGAGTCTTCCAATCGGACAAATCTGACTACAGACAATACCAGAAGGGTCAATCAAAGAATCAACCGATTCCTTGCCTTCAGGCGATCGAAACAGCGACAAAAACTGTAAGTACAGCTTGATAAATTTCAACTTTTCATGAAGCTGTAAGTACATTTTCAAACGTTTCGAAACGAAAAGACTGAACAATATACACGTAGCGTCCCATTCATAACCTTCGTTGACTTTCGATATATCCTTTTCAACCTTTAAATAACCTTCAAATGACTTTACAGTTCTTTTTCGGAATGAGCTTACGAACACAACCAGTTTCCAGAATAATTGCCATGAACAAAAAGTTTCATCTCCATACGAAACAGCTTTTCGATGTTCACAAGTGGCTATTCGCACGAGTTGCTTACGAGATAAGAAACTTAAGACACAATTTCACCTTGAATTTTTATTTGCCCCACTCCCAAATGACTAACTATGTACAAACTTAAATGTATATTTTACATATCCCACTCCTTGATTCAAAGTTTCTCTGCTGTATACCATACAGATTCCACAATACCTATAGATACACCTCCATAGATCCAGTCATCCTTAATTGCATCGTACTGGAAATCTTCTCCTTGAAGTGTCATTGTAGTATAGTAATGCCAATTAGGTACTACCCTCACTCTCAAAAACACAGCAAAACGATAATAAGCTTTACCCCCGAACATTATTGTTCTAGGAGCAACCTCATCTACTTGAACATTACATCTAACTTCCCTCCCATTAATGTCAGTCTCGATTTCCAGCTCCAAATCAAAACATAACAAAAAGTCTGTCCTCTTATTGGCTACAGCAATAACACAGCTAGTTTCATTACAGTCGTATGTACACCTACACTGATTTTCAAATATTTCCAGTATACCGTTAACTGATTTACCTTTAAAATCCAACAAATTAACTCTATCAGTTCCCAAACAACCATGATCTTTGCAAGTTACCGTAACATCGAAAACTCCACAAATCTTGGATACGCCACGATGTAGCGTCTTCAGATGGCCCTTCCAGGATTTATTTAATTTTATAGTCTCCCTGGTATAGTTCTTTAACCATATATTCTTGCATTTGTTTTCCTGACCTCGGAACAATTCATCAAACATGTCAATTAAAGACAGATGATGCCTTGTTGCGTGATTTTTGAACTCAAAAGAGTAATGAATTACAATACATAACATCATAACTACATTGTCGAAAGGACAAGTATCGATCCAATGCCATGGTCCAGGATTGACCACATAATCTCCCCAGCGCAGTAGTGGAAATTTGTTAAAAATACCTTTAACAGTTTCAATCCAAGGAAATACACCATAGTCAATACGACGTAACTTAAGGTCAAATTCTAAGAACACAACAGCGGAATAATCTAAAACTTTGTTTATTGCCACCACACATCTTTTCTTCCCTGGTCCACTTCCAAGTGACTCTCTAAATGTTTAGACAGACCCGTTTGAGTAGGAAACGTCCTTTCACACTCAGTACAAGGGAAAGACAGCAAGCCCGCATGTACTCGTTGATTCAGCTTATGTGCTACCAAGGTAACCTTTTGACTGAAGGCACAATGACAAATCTCACAAACGTAAGGTTTTTCTCCAGAATGAATTCTGAAGTGCAATCTTAAACCGTTTAAATGGCTGAATTACTTTCCACATTCAGAGCACGATCGGTACAATTTCCCGTTCCGACGAAATTTCTTCGAGTAAAGGCCAATAACTGAGGGGTCTTCCTTCACAGAACGTCCCAAAATTTTAGGAACAACAGCAACTCCTATCACAACCAAAAATAAAACATATTAGGCTACAATAAAAAAAATTGTCAAAGACAAAAATCGAATTTTGAAATACACACCTTGTGACATATCCAATGTCATATCTTGAGAATCAGGCATCCCGCCATCACCAGCAGAGGGTTGTGACACTATAAAAATACGCTCATTAGGTTCCCAAGTAATATTCAAAATAAAAAAAATTACAGCTGTCAATACTTGAATACTCACAAGCTTTTGTATTCACAAATGCCTTGTACTGGCCCATTTTCCAAACAAAGCCCCCGTCGCCTCCGGATTTTTGCCAGTGAGCTTCCAGATCGTTGTCGTCAACCTTGTAATCTTCAGGACCGTGATAAAGATGTTCTTGGCAGAAAGGAGTCCTATAGCCGGTCAAATCGTAATATTTATTACAAATATTGGACGATATTGACACACAGTCATCTAGAATAAAAATAACAATTGGCGTCACGTTCTGAGTTTAAGAAGAAAAAAATAAAATACACAATATTAAGTGATTTTTTTTTCCATATCAAAACAAAAACTCACCTAAATTCCATACTGAGTGATACACATGAGGCTCCAGAAACACATACGTGTTTTCGGTTTGAAGCTTGAGGTGAAACTCAATATTATTGGCTCGAAGGAAATCCAGTCCACACATAAAATCCTTGCCTTGCAACATGGCGTCACATTCACTCCTTCCAGCCTTTTTCATAGCAAGTTCAAACTTCTTCGAGTCTAAAGGATCTATTAAAATCCATAGCTTACGACCACGTAGTTGATAAGCCACGCTGCCAAAACTCCCAACTTCGCGATGCCAACAGGTACTGCTACCTGCAGGTCCAGCCATTAGGATGGGTTTTGAGAGACCTTGAATAAGGCCTTGCTCGAACTTATAGTTGTAGAGTTCAGTGCACAAGTAAAACATCTCGATGGCTTTCTTTGTCGGCTTTGGTTGCCTGAAATAATCCCCATGGACGGTAGAAGCGTAGACAGATGGGTTACTTTTAATCACAAACACATTTCTATCAACAACTTTTTCCAAATCGGCCTTTGTCAAGTCCACCAAATTCTTCCCTTGTAAACTTGATAAGTTTAAATTCAACCTCAGACGATGGAAGTTTTCCCTTAATGTCTGTCCTAAATTTAAAATTCCACCACATTTGGTTGGTCCAACACGAGTATATAAGTCAGCAGGCAGCAAGAGGCTCTCTTTGAACACGACACCCTTTTTCACCTTGGCAACCTCCATTTTGTTTGTGAACTTTATCAGTTCAATTTCAGCTTCGATGGCTTCCGCTTTTAAGTCTAGCACAACATCAGCTAAACTCAGAACCTCTTGCGACTCTTTTCCTAAATCTAGTAGAGCAAAGTCGTTTAAATACGCTTCAAATAAGCCTCGATCCAACTCCCTTTGAACAAAGCTATTTGGCTTTACAGCCACAATGTTTCCTGGAATAACCATTCTTTTCGCTTACTCACAACGATCAGTAACGAGCGACTGCAGACTTGGTCCCAGTAATGCTGAATTATACCCACGGCAACTGCGGTATAATCCGCGTAGAGCAGATAGCATAAGTTGCGAATTATCATCCACACTCATTGGTTTACTTGCCAAAACCTCCGCACATAATATGTACACATTGCCAGCGCTATGATTCCGTCAGCATGTAGAAATAAATTACATCACTCACACACACAAAGTTGCATTTTACTCACCAACACTGATCCACTCTTACCACAGTCAAGACGACATGAGCATCTTCGACAATAGCGTCATATGTCCATTGCTTGTTTCTTCATCCTTTCAGTCGAAACACGACGTTTACTATCACATGACAGAACCAAAATCATACATTCATAGTTGCCATTATTGCAAAAAAAGTCAAGGAGCTCTCTTGACCTCGGATTCACACCATGACTGAGCAACAAGAAAAGCTCTCACTCAGCCCATATCGCTTTGGTTCCCTCGACTCTTGCTTCAGCTTTATTGCAACAGTCAGCTTTATGAGCAAACGTGTTTTTCTTGACTGCCCATTGTATTCGAACATGTAATACAGCATCCAAGGCTTAATCCTATAATAGAAATAAATTCACCACCTCCGGCATGTCTGTTATGGCTCCTCCAAGGTTCTTGCTTTATATCAACACAGGCAGAATTATATACGCTTTCCAAGTCCTCCACACAATGTGGTCCTCCATTCTTTTAACCAAATGAGCATGCTCATAGCTCTTTGATGGTCATATTTAAATCTTTTAGCAACCTCATACCTTATGCCCAAGAAAAGAAGACATTCATTTTTCTTCTGTTGCCAATTCCTGGTTCCAAACAACTTTGTCGTTAATACATGCAATCAAACAAATCCTGACCTCTTCGCTGTTATCAGTATGAATTATGGCTTACCTAACTTGGCCTTCCATGCTGTCTTCAACAGATATACAAAGCTTTACGGTTACAAATTACCTGTGCTTCAAGTACGCCATCTTCCGACTAATATCACCTTCTTTAACATTATAGCAAACTCTAATATCTCCCAATGGTCTTATGATTATCCAGATCTTTATGTGTTTTCTCTATGATATTCCTTGACCATATCCGAATAACAGTACAGAGGTATAACAAATCTTTTCTTCCACCTTTTCTTTTCAACTGGAACTTAAGAACAATTTTTCAGTTTTTTGTTCTCCCCTTTTGACCCACCATCCATATATAGCGCAACATGTCCTACTTACTCAACCAAGTTTGACATGTTCGTCATGAAACCTTTGACCTCGGCTTTACACCTAGTATCAAATAGCATATCACAAGGACTTAACAAGATTTATAATCCGACGAATGATTTGCACTTGCACAATCATGCCCATAAAAATTTAGCTTGTCCTCTGCTTCATAACGCCAATTACTGAATGTTAACAAACAACAACTAAAGTTTCGAACACATGCATGTTCATTAACAACACTAAACCGTGATACTCAACGTGTTTTATATCATATCCCAATTTTGGGCGATCCAATAATGAACATCTGTATATTGTTTCATCACGTTTGACGCAACACCCCTTTGTACCTGTCAACAATTGCAATTATAAAAAGTATTTTATAAAAAAAAACAACTTACACGGAAACTACCGTTCAAAGTTAGGATTTTTCAATTTCTCATTTACGTTTGACCAACTATCAATAGTTTTCTCAGTTTGAGTTTCTCCTCTTGTTCCGTTATACTTCATCTCTTCCAGCTTACCAAGATTCAGATTTTTATATCAACCTTTTCTTTGCTTTGCCCGTCAAGTCAAAATCTTCCGATTTTACTTGATCCTCTAGGTCCAGCTAGTTTTAAGGTTAATATCCTTCTTCCGTCAACATTAAGCTATCCTCGTGGTCCACACTTGACTATGCAAGGTCCAAACGGATTCCATGGATAACTGACTTGCACTCAGTTTTCTGGATTCTTTCCGGATCCTGGTCAACTGTAACGATGCCCGGAAACAGCGAATCTCAAGCTATTTGTGTCTCCACTGATGTTCCATTGGATTCTTCAAAGGCTTCGATGATGCGTATCTAAATAGCTTTTCGTTTCCCTATTCAATCATTTCACTTGATCAACGATTTTAATTGATGTTGTTTTGTTTTATCGAAGATTCACGCCGTGAAACCTTCTGTAATAGGAGAATCTAAGGATACATCGTCATCAATGCACATCTACTGGAATCTGAATCAATAGACGTTAATGCAACATTGTGAACGTTTCATTTTCATTATTATTATAAAATATGAAACAACTTATGAAATCATAGTCCAAGAGAAACAATTGTTAATTACAGTTAATTAAGTTAAGTCTTGATCACACTCAACTATAATGAGTAAGAAACAATAGTTAAAGTACCTACAAGGCTTGGCACACCTTGATGATATCAAAGAGTACTTATGGGCGTGGCGAACCCACATCGGTTAAACATGGGTAGAACAACAACCCATAGTAAGTAATCCATTACGAATTTAATCTTTAAGATGAAACTTTGTAATTGACAAACGAATGATTAAGTTGTTTATTTCCTTTTAAGTATATTCAAATATTGTTCACAATGAAGAAATGTTGCATAATCGTTTAGATTAGAGACAACCATGGAATCGCATTTATGACGAGACCACCTTAAGTAATTAGAATAGTATGTAAAGAAATACCATGAACCATTCTAATCAACATCAAATGGTTGTAACTAAGAAGAAGCTAATTGCAAATATTATATTTAACTATCGGTTCGCTGAATGGTATTCAACAAACCTGTAATAGGAGAATGTACGTACCATACGAGTACATATAATATTAGCATTGTAGATGAAGAGAGAGAGGAGCGAGAGATACCTGTAAAGGTATATGAGCGAGGAGATGAATAGAATAAAGACAATCTTGGTTTGGTATTGGACCTGAGCACTACTAGCATATAGTCATAGAACCTTCCCTAGAACCCGATATAAACCCCTTTACACCTCCGCCTTACTACTTGGGTCCTGACAAGATGAGTTAAATGCTTGGACACAGACAGTGACCGAGCCCCAAGCCGTCCATCATCCTCTTTCCCGCGCTTTTGTTGGCGTCCATCTCTCCGCTCTTTAACCATCAACATCATCATCATCATCATCATCATCGTCGTCGTCATCATCATTCATCGCTTCGTAGCTTTAGATATATTATACACACACATGCATTCTCCTTTTATATATATAATTTAGTTCTAGTTCTAAGTTTCGCGGGTCGCGAAATATCCGTCCGCCAACATACTACCTACATTTGGCGCTTGGCCTACTTCCAAGCGCCTCCGCGCGCCATATCAGCGCGCGGACATTGAATAAACGTTAGTTAAAATTGGAACCTCTTTAAGCCCAGACCTCTCGCCTCGCTCAACTCCGCTGCCTACCAGCAGCGCAAGCGCTTACCATATTGCCGTTACAACTATCATAAGACACAAACGGTAAGCTTCAATTATACTGTTAATCGGTAAAACTAAATGTTACGGAACATTGCTTGTGTACATATGCATTTTTCGCCCGCAACAACAATAGTCGGTCCGTTAAGTGGCGAAGCAACCTGGGGATTGAGTTCAATCAAGTTAATGCTAAATGGACTACAAATTAGCAAGACTTGACTAGATTCAAGCAAGTTTGCAAAGGTTGAGCACAGTGCGACCAATTTATGTATTCAGCCAAAATCGTGGGTGAGAATTTTCACCCCAAGCGAATCAACAGAATTTCAGTCAGACGCATCTTCATGGTATAAACACAACACAAAGATTCAGTAGCAATAAAAACAAGCTATTGGAGAAGAGTTTGTGTGATTACTGTGTTGCTTTAGAATCAAGCGAATAGCGTAACGATGTTATCAGTTATCGCAAACCGTGGAAAGGAGCAATAAATTCTGAAGGACGATAATCAAAGGTATATTACTCCTTTGTCTAGAATGAATGTTTATTATAGACGTCACCTGCCAAGCCTGAAAGTCATTGTAATTATTGGAATTCCAGATCGAAGATCAAACCACGGGCATAAAACGATCAAATCATACATCTGTAGGTGAATGAAAAGATTGACCGACATAATTGCTGAGTTCGAGATCAGAATTCGCCAAGAAAAGAGCTTGTTTCCGAATGGGGCCCATAAATTGAACGGAATCTGAGATACGTGAGGTAAAACTATCAAAGCTAATAAAAATCTCTCGAGTTGATACTCGCGATATCTGAATATTGCCTCTGCCGTGAACTCGGTCTATAAGTGAATAGAGGTTGGAAACCAGAAACCGTTTCCCTACACCCTTTGAGGATAAGATTGGATGGGACGTAAAAATTGTTATTTAAAACCGCTGCTTAATTACTGTGGTACACTCTCGTAGTGAATTCCTTCAGGCATTAGAACACAGTATGCATTCCCACTAGCTTTTTCTTTGCACAACATTTAGACGATGGAATAAACCTCTCTTACGTCCCTCTCCCATCCTTGCCGTTGTAGATCACATTGATGAGGCTTGAAACTAGACTCGTAATGTCCAAGGTACTCAGTCTCGGAATATTGCTGAGTCAGACAATGACTTTGGTTTTTGGCCAATTACACCATGAAAATTTTGCCAACTTCTAGATACGGAGATGATCTGTCTTCCTTCAAGAAGACCGGCTGCAACGAAAGTGTCGATAGATTGCTTTTGGCACAAAAGCAAAGGGAGGATGAAGTTCGCCGACGAAAGAAGTTTGAAGAAGATCAACGCCAAGCGGCTAAAGCAGCCCAAGCTGAACGAGATTTACAACAACGAAGATTCGCCGAAGAACGAAGGAGATATCAAGAAGCTGAAGTAAAGCGGAACCAGCTGGAGTCTGAGCGAAAAGTGGCTGCTGAGAGGGAACTGGCAGTAAGAAAGAAGAATGAAGAGCGAAAATTGGATGAAGAACGTAGACGATCCAGAGCTGAAGAAGAAAGACGCAGATTGGAAGAACAGCGTCAACGGGAAGAAGAAAGAAAGAGGCAGAAAGAAAGAGAAGATCGACAGCGACTGGAGGAAAAGCAGAAAGAAACAGAACAATTAGCGGCTGACCGTGAACGCCGCAAAAACGAGGAAGTGGCTTCCCAGCGTCGTAAAGAAGAAGCTGAAATCGAGCGACGACGACAGGAGCGAATCAACTCGATTCACCAAGAGAAACTGAAACAAAGAGAACTTTCCGACAGGTACAAGAAGAAAAAGCAGCTCAAGCTTGAGGAGGATCGCCAAGCACAACTTCGAAGAGACTTAGAAGAGGATCGCCAGCAAAGATGGGAACCAACAGAGGACTTGCATCAGAAATGACAGCATCATCGTGAGTTCAAGCCGAAGACGGAATCTGCGCTAGAGCATCGTTTAGTAAAAGAGTTTGGCGAATGTGTAGTGCTGGAGGACGAGACAGCATCTCCAGCTGTAGAGGCAAATAGGATCTCGAAGCCGCAGCCGGAATTTGGTAACAACCTGTTGTACTTTCTGCATATTAAGAACCAGAAACGCATTACAATTATCGTTTGTTTCATAGAAGAGGACGTTGAAGTGACCGGATCGGAGGCAAATAATACCCAATCTGCTCGGAGTCAGCAAAACGAGAAAGGTACGAATTCCATTTATTTGGATAGATACGTGATCCGGTGTCTGTGATCTAATTTCGTTTTCTGTTGCAGAACTCAATCCGAAATGGCTCCTGCTTGTGCCAGGTAAAAATTCGGGTACTTCAGGTAAATAAATATTATCTCTTTTAACAAATTCATTCACGATGGACCCAGGTGTTAACGATCATATTTGGTCACTATAGAGTGTGCAGGAGTACATCCAGGTCCCAGTCAGGAGTCTCGGACAGGAGGTTGGTGAGATTAAGAATTTGTTCGTTCAAGTGGATTGTGTGGGTCGTAAACTAAATGCTGCTCTGCTTCAGAAAAGTATATCACTAATTCAATATTTCAGACAAGGCGAGTTCGCCTCGGAACAACCCCACAACAGACAAAGCTACCAGAGGTCTGAACTTGAATGATTTGAGAAATGACAAAGCTTGGCTGGGGGACGAAATTCTGACGGCTTACAGAAACCTTTTGGCAAGCCGCTATCATCAACAGATGGAGGAAAAGCGCATTAAAATGGCTCCTTAATTCCTTTTGCACAAGCCAGAACCCATTTTAGACAACGAGGGCAATGTTCTGCAAGAATTTGGATGGATGTTGATGGGAGCAGAGCTGCTATGTTTCAGAGAAACGAAGTACATTACTCAATGTGGATCTGGGAATCATTGGGTGACAATAATGGTCGATCCTTCGTGAGTAACACATTTTATCGATTTTTGAATGTTAAAAATAGAATTACTGATCTTGGATTTTACAATTCTACAGTGCACAGCGAATCGAGGTTTGTGATAGTTGGGGGACATCGAAGGACGTTTCTCTTGATTTTTTGGAAGGGCTTCAAGAGCTCATTCGTAATCTTCCCGCCGATATACGGACAGACGCGCCATGGAACATTACGAGAATGCCATCTGTTTTGGTTCAACAAGATAGTAAGATGGATGGTTAAATTTCCAAATATATGAGTTTCAATGCCTAATTTTCAACTATAAATTGCAGCTGTCAATTGCGGACCAGCAAGTATGCTAGAAACAGAACGACTCCTGTCAGGACAGGCACCATGTGTATCGTCACTTGCAGAATATCGGAGAAAGATGTTGAGAGACTTGAGTGGTATGTGGCTGAAGCGTATTCAAAGGCCGCTCGGTCAGGTTTGTGTTGAAATTCCAGCATTGGCAATTGAAGCAACAACACCTTCCAACAACAGAGGAAGCGACTGTACAAATCAGCTGAAGAATATAGAATCAGAATTATAACGAACAATGAACGCTCAAGGAAAGAAAGTGTCTCCCACCAAAGGTAGGAAAAGTACAGGCTGTCAAGGGAGCTGTCCAGTTTCTTGTCGACCTTCATTTTTGCACTTGACCAGTAAAATCAACTCACTTCTTTTCAGGGATTGCAGACAAAATACGTGCTGTTGGGCAGCCGTTTCCGGCTAGTAGAACTGGCGACACTAAAAAATCCGTGAATGAATTCATTAGCGCGCATGCAATGCAATCCTACACAGAGCTCCTCAAAAGCAAAGCAACCACTAATATCACCATGCCAGCATACGTTCCAGATGTAATTGTTCATGCTCCAAAAGTTTGTGGACCAGAGGGGGCTCCAGTTTCCGCATGGGTTGTAACCAGTGAGATGGAAAATATCAAAATCGATGGGCGACAATATCTCACCCACGTGGCTCATGAACATAACTGGAACACCATTCTGATCAAAACTGGGTTAGATTAGAGAAGAATTACTGTCAAGTTTGAATTGGCCCTTCTAATGTCTAATTTCTTTTACACAGCGAAAGGTTCATCGATGTGTATGACAGTCAAATGTCGACGCCAGTTACCGAAGACGGTCTGATCAACGCTGTGGCCTTGCTTATAAAAGTTCTACAGACCAAAGGATGTGAGCCTTGGTACATCCGAAGAACACCTGCCATCATTCAAACAGAAGAATGTGAGAGACATTAGGATTTGTTGAAGGTTATGTTGAAAAACAGTTAGAATGTATTTTTATATTCAGGTCTGCGATCTGGAATATCAGCACTACTAGAAACAGAACGCCTGATTCTTGGCGACAAATTCACTTCTACCGGATTAAAAGCCTCGGAGGAAAGACTGAAGGCAGAATTAAGAGCTATAGGTAAGTAGTTTCGTTCAGATTTCAACCATATACTCATAAAATCTCATGGACATGATTTAACTTGCAGTTCGTAAGCGATTGCCCATCTCCACCGCGACCGATCAGAGTTTTGAAGATCGACGAGGTTAGTTCTATCACACCGAATTTTGAAACGTTGAAAGCACATTGTATAACATTTGGTTATTGTAGGAGGAAGCCATGTCATAGCTGATAAGGCTAGGAGTAGCGCCAGTACGGGAGTTCCGTCATCTGCGTCAGTCAACTCGCACTTACCAAGTACGGTCTAAACCAAAATCATTCCGTATTTCAGCCGACCTTAAGTAAAAAACCTTATGGTGGTCTGGGGTGTTTTCAGAAAGATCAAAAG
>JAQGBJ010003752.1:0-11833 GCA_034698345.1 Sphaeridia pumilis | reverse complement strand
AAGCCAGAAACGATAGAGGCTGATTTCCGTCGATTCTTTCATTTTTATCTTCAAAGTCTCCACAGGATCCGTACAGCAAAATCGTATGCAATTATCCCTCTTTTATCACTGGAAGGTCATGTTAATGGAATCTAATATCTAGCGATAAGCCTCATGACACTGACTAATACACACACACACACCTGTCGATCATTGAAATTGGAGTATAGTTTTAGTGTTGGGGTTAGTGCCGATTTTATTAGCATCCGTTTTAGAGGTTTTGATACCTTTAGAAAGGAGCATTAGATCAATGTTGTTCACCGGTTAGAAAGTTGCCAAACTTTAGCTTGAAGTCCACCAACCATGGAATATGCGTAATGTTATTTCCGCTTCTCCTAGTTAACGTAATCTAACTGAAACTGAATTGACCTTTGAATTTTTACTATGGTTCTCAAAATCCTATAGGATCTACTTTGTCGCTTTGCTCATTTCGCTGGTAGTCAGCATTGGAGTAGCAATTTGGCGATGCTGTGTTTACAAGAAAATGCAGCGACAACGCCGGGAGCAGCAACAGCACCAGACTCAAATGGTCCTACAAAATCCGACTTACTACTCGGTTGCCGATCCCGCAACAGGTCAACAAAATTGGTACCTTAGCACCAACGGTACTGGTATACCTCCTGGAGGTAAGCTTTTTGGTCTTCCATCTTTAAATAATTCTTCCGATGAAAAATGTATCTATTAATTGTGTATCTTCTCCGAAGCCGTTATGATGCGAAATCCACACGAAACGACGACAGTGCATGTTGAAACCCAAATGTTCCACACGGCAAGCTATCCCAGAGCACCACAAGCGGCAGCGCCGCTCACAAGTCCTTCTGACCCTCCGCCGGCATATTTAGTTCAACAAGAGAATTCGCCGTACCAGAGGCAGGAGCCATATAACAAGAACAGTAACAACAATGCCGCTGATGACGGGTTCCGATTCGAAGATCTTTAGCGTTTTATACTGAAGAAGCTGCTGGATTCCAGTTTCCGTCTAATGTAAAAATTATACGCTGTGCGAAATGAGTAAAACGCTTCACATGGCGATCAAGCATTTTTGTCACTTTGTTCAAACAAGTTCCACAATTGCCTATTCATTATATAAACAACTGGAGACAGGTTTGCTTGCTGGAAGCGCATCATCAAGTTTTATTGCTTTATTCTCACCCGAGGAAACAATTGGCAAAATAGTTGTTAGCACAGGTATATACACAGATGATGTGAAGATGATTCAAATATGCTCATTTGATAAACTTGTACTGTGACAGTACATATTATATATATGCCATTGGACAACTCGTTGAAGCGTTATTTTTGCTGATATATTCGCAAGCAAGTTAGCCAAAGGAGCAGGTTGGAATATTTAATGTTTGCAAAGATAAGAGTAATTCCAGGTGAAATGAGCAGAATGAGCTCAAGGGGACGACGACGACGACGACAAGTTGTGTCATCCAGTCAACAAGTTCTCCATCCGGCCATCAAGTTGCATTGTGCAAGGTTAAAAAGCTCGTTGAATATTGGATAAAGCGTGTGAAGTTTGTTTTTCGTTGTCGTCGATCGATTGAGAACTGTGGCTGGAGCCAGTCACTAGGGACTCGGGAGATTCACAATTCACAGCTTGTTAATTGACAAGTTGAGAGGGAGAGATAAGGAGAAAACATGATAAATTGCCTGAGTTTTTAAATAGAGACAACCTTATTCCCCTTTTAATTGTTCTTGGTAAAGAGACCAGAATTTTACGTACGTGGTTGGCTTAGTTTTAGTTGGATTTTGACTTCACGACAGGTGGATAGTGGATTGTAAGGGAAAAACCATGAACCGCTTATGAAGACAGTTCTGAGGCTTGTGAAAGGCTGCTGGAGAAAAGTGAACCCTTGCAAAAAAAAGCCGTTGAAATACCTAAAGAGTGTAGAAATTGTTAATTGTGTTCCAGCCGGTCCAGACTTCAAAATGGCTACTTTGAAAAGAACGTTCAGTTTAACAAGTTTAGTGATAGTTGCCCAGTTATTTGCAGTTTGTCTTTGTAGCGATCCGCTGCCGCTGCTGGAACCTGGAGATAACTCAACCTCAACAGAACCTCCAGAGGAAGAGAAGCACCGAGGTACAGGGCTGTAAGTAATACTTCATTTCTGGTCTGTTATATATTGCAGGGGGATTTTTAAATGGTTGAAACTCTTGTTTGATTTTAGCATCATTTTACTGGCTCTGGGGCCTGGAACAGTACTAATTGGTTTCATCGTGTCCATGTGTTGTATAATTTGCCCGTGTTGCCCTCAGTACAAACGGTGGCATCAGCCCACTTGCACTGTGGATTCTGAAGGGCATATTGAGTGTGTGGATCCTGAGGAAGAAACCGCTGCTGAGCCGCCTGTTGGAGATTGGGCTGCTAAACGTGCGAGTGCTTGTAAGTATTAATTTAGTACTAACTGAACGTGATTTAATTGTTTTACAGTCTTAAAAATATTTTTTTCCAGTTGCTGACATATCCATAATTGAGATTCAACACGACCTTGAAGCTAAGATACGAAGAGATATTCAAGCCCAAACAGCGCGAAGAATGAGCAGAGCTTTTCAAGTTGACCTAATCCTGCCTCCAAGTCACGATAAATTTTAAAAGCGAGAAGTTGGGATCTGTTGTAAATATCTTGAAAATAAAAATGTATTTGAAATATAAACCATCGTTGTATGTATTTTCCTACTTCCTGCATGTGAGTAAGTATCTGCGAACGCGAAATGGAAAAGACGTGGGAATAAATTCTGATTATAATTTTTCAGATATTTAAACTTTATTAACTCGGTACATAAACACTTTACGAAGAACTTTTGTCGATATACAACACTATGTGAGGTGGGTGTGGTGGTATTTTGACAACTTGGCAAAATTGCCAATACAATATCATAGAAATATCCTAATAACAAATACATATAGGAACATCTTAGTCTAGCTCCTATCGCTCATAAGAATAATATCAACCAACAATATAAAATTAAAGTAATCTTCAACAAATACATAATTAATATTAAACAGTCAGAGAGATAAACTTGAATTGACCGGCAGATACCGAGAGATCTGACAGAACATCAAGTCTAAGGCTTAGCTTTGGCGAATCTTTGTCATCATGAATACTAATCAAAGGTAATAGTCAATGGCGGATTTCAATTATAAGATTAGCTGGTGAGATACATAAACTATTGTCATTATGGTATCATCCGAATATCTTGACAGGCTTGTGGGTCTTGGAGCCGCCGTACCAGGGGGGGAGGGAGCTCTTGGGGAACTCAGTTCGGAAGCGTGAGATCCATTTCGCCTTGTTGGTTCCAAAGACTTCAAACTTTTCAAAAGTTCCTCCGAGGATCGGCTTGGCCATGTTCAGAGCGTTTTGCGTTACGGCGTTAGCTGGAATTGGAACCCGAGCGTTAGATTCCATCTTAAAATATGTATGTTAACCTCACGTATATTGAAGCTGAGAAAGCTCCAAAACTTACCATTGATGATAAAGACTTTGTGGACGAAGACGTCAATTAAGTGACTGTACTCACGAAGTAGACCCAAGGCATAGATAAGAGCTGCAAAAATTAATGAAAATTTCATTAATTAATTCTCATTATAATATGAACCTTTAAGCCAGATCACTTTAAAAATTCCTACAAAAAGTCTTACTTTGTGGATGGAGCAGTTGCAAGATTTGAAGTCTGTCAAAGTCCAAAATTACTGAAGCCGAAGTCACTGGCCAGTCTTGAGTAGTAGCGTTCTTGATGGACTCGAGTGTCAACTTGATGACCCATTTGCAGTGCACCCTGAACTCTTCCATTCTGACTTCGCCTTCTTCGACAAGGCTGCGGAGGTTAAAGCGTCCGACTTCGGCGATCCATACTGTGAATAAATAAAAATTTAGCTACCTCGCTCTCTCTCTCTGTTGAAAGCTTTAAATTTCAATATCTTTAGCTTACCTGGTCGATGTTCAAAGTCATGGCCGCTGAGGAAGAAGGGATAGTTTTTCAAGAGGTATTGAGTTGTAGGTTTCAGCTTCTCCTTCAAAGTGCTTCCAAACAGCTCCAGTTCCTGGAATCAAACAAGATAAAATTAAATTAAATCAGTGTCCACAGTCCACAAGGACTAAATGAAAATGGAAGTACAATGCAGAACCGTATTCCAAATCTCCTTACCTGTCCCGCAAAATTCTCAACGGAAGACACTTCGCTGAAATTGGCCTTGGTCTGTCTATACAGTTCAGCCTTGTCCAAAGGTTTCGATTCCACAACCGACGACACCAAAACCACAACAACGCCAACCACCAGCGCCAACGCTGACCTTGTCAACTGCATGTTGAATCTTCTTGACCTGCCTTGTGATGTTAAAATGTTGCCTCTTTCCCACTAATGGCTCCAACTGTAGAGAACAGTAGTGCCAGAGGTCTGTCAGGTCCAAAAGGTAGCGCGGAACTGCTGGAAACTGAAGCGGTCTTGCCGCCTTTTGTACTGGGCCCGACCATGACCCCCGTGCAGTTGGACAAGTTGTCCGTCAGCTGCATCCTCGACGTCCTCGAGGCATTACAAAGTCAACCAAAGTTACCTTTTCCATTTCCACCATTTGATCCACGGAATGATGATGATCAGGGGTTGCAAATTATTTTTTGCAAATGACGTCCACTTTTCCCTGTACGTGATTCCATAAGACGAAGAATTATCCAATCTCAATCTCCAAGGTTTAATCCACAAGGATAAAGCTATATAAGCTGGATCACCTTACATTTAACTCATATAGCTTTACGCGCTCACCTTAATTACAATTCTCTCATTAGCTGCCATACTAAGGAACTTAATAGCAAGCTTAATAGCTTTAATGGAACCTGAAGTTTTTCCAACCATTCTACCCGATTTCTGCAACAAAAATGCCGTGAAACATTCAAACTTGAATAGAGCTCTTGAGTGAGTTAATCAACCTAAATTGGATTGTCTTGAACGTAAACAATGATTATGAAGAGGAATGAAATTTTCTGTCGTGGGAAATTCGCAAGCAAAATGTCCATGCCAAAGTCACCCCTCATTACTTGCATGTTTCCTTCTTTGGAATCGGGCAAAAACACGGGATCTAGTGAAACTTTTAATTGAATTGAGTCTACGCAGTATATATACAAAATTGCCATTTTTGTATTTACAATAATTATCTTTACCGGCGGATCTTGTGAGGTCATTTGTACGTAAGCAAAATCCTCCTGACAGTTGACGACATCTAACCAGCAAATCTCGTGTTAATTTTATAGTTTGACAATTTTGTGACGTTTGACACGTTGACCAAATACTGGCTTTAGGCAACTTTTAGCAAATTGACCAGAAGACGCGTGGCAAATACAACACATTGTCCTTGGTGATTTTATTGTCCTTCTTAAAAATCGTGTTAGGGCACGAGCTGAGCTCATTTGGGGGAAAAAGCATTAATTTATTTAAGAGAAAGGACAAGTTCAGGTTTTTGTGTGCTAAAACACGTAAATTATTCCAACTGAATCTCTGATCTGAGGTGTGCACATATTGCAAATTTGCTCATTTAATCCAACTTTAAACTTGGTAATTTATATCATGTAAGCTGTAATGTAAACTGTTTCACAATCAATTAATGCATCAACTTTTGAACATCAAGTTACATCGAATACAGCATAATATATGTCAACAACTTTTGATCTTTGATAAATTAACCCGTTTCCACATTAACATCACCATAAAAACTGGCTTGACATTTAGCCCGTGTAAATTTTATAATTTTGTAACAATTTTCGACAGCTTTTGCCTACTGCTGGTAATAGGAGAAAGTCCGAATAATTGTAAAAGAACACAGAATGCATCGGTAGGTCACTGGTACAAGAATTTAAAAAACTTGCAAAACTGGATATCATATATTTTATATATAATCTATGTTATTTGTCATGCTTAAAAATATTAATAAACCGCTTGTGCAACAGGCAAAGAAGCGTTAAATGACACACATGTCTTCACCTTGACTGCCACAATCTGATTGAGTAATTATTATTTAACACGGCTTGTGCACTTTTAAAGCGGCAAGAAGCATCAAGTATGACCGCTGATTGTGAATACACCTGCTGCAGTCAAGGCCGTTTCTCAAGTAATCCTTAATTTTGAACCAAATCAACTCACACTCATTCACATAGTCAGAGAGTCAGACAAGTGGCAATGAATTTGTATGCAAGATTCACACAGACAATAAAAATTATCTCACACTATAAAATAAAATCAAGACGAGAGATTACAAAGTATAATGTATAAGGACTACTAACAAGTGTGGCATTTACAACAATACCGTGATAATAATTAAATACCAGGATGTAATAACACATAATAGGGAAACGATACTCAATTGTTTTATCCGTAGACCTTGTAAGGGACGTAGTTTTTGACGCCGCCGTACCATTCCGGCAGTTGGTTCCTCGGAAAGAGGCTCAGGAGCCGTGGTACCCAACGCTCCTTTGAAGTGCCAAAGACTTCCACATTCGCGAAGAGGCCTCCAAGCAGAGGACGCACGAGGTTGAGGAGGATTTCGGTCACGTAGTTTGCTGCCATTAAAAAATGGAGTTATTTTTTAAAGCAGCTTCTGTATGTATACAAGCGAAATTAATTGCAACTTACCATTGATAATGACCACAATATTTGTGTGGTCCTCCAGGAGCTTGGAATAAGCTCTGGCCAGTTTGATGATATAGGCGACAGCTGGAATAATTTACTGGTTCATGAATCTTCCGATTAATATTTTTGAGGTATCAAAAACTGCCACTTACTCTGAATACTTGTAAGCTGCTCAAAGCTGAACCCTTCAAAATCAATAATGTACGACAAGTCATTTCCTTCTGGATTCCTGATTTTATGGGAATTCAGCATTCGAAGTGTTGCTTGAGCTACGAATTTGTCAAAAAGGTGTATCGCCGTGGGACCGGCTTCGACGATACCGCGAATGTCATATTTGCCCAGCTCGACGATCCAGACTGAAATTATGAGAAAAGTATGACACAGTTCCAATGTTATATTATATATAGCCAGATCTTGCAAAAACAAAAATTCCCACAGAAATCAGGGCAAAACTACAAGTTTCAGTACTTCATTAATTACTTAGATAACAAGTACGCAACTAAATATAAGGAAAAATTGCCACATACATGGCCTATCTTCATCATCGAATCCAGCCAAATAATATGGATAATGGGTCACGAGGTACTGGGGCGTTTGCCAGTTCTCCAGGTCATGAGGTATGTCAGATTTTGCCACCTGCAAAAGCCTCACAATTAAAAACAGGCCTCAAAAATCCTCGTAGGATTTGAAGACATCTACTATAAATCTTACATCACGATCAGGAACCACTTCACCAATTTCTCCAGGCACAACTTTAGTATTTACAACTTCAGGCGCAGGTGTCGTGGTGTTTGAAGACTCCTCAGCAGGCTCTTCCAGCAAGTTCGAAGTGGGCTCCAGCTGCCCCAAAGTTCCCGTTACAACCAGCAATAAAAGTACACACGTTTTGACCCATTGTATTGAAAAAACGCCCGCCATATTATAACCTCTGCTCACTTGCACGTTTATCACTTTATTGTTGTTGAAATTTCTACAAAGTCCCCTACGGCTTATTGGCGTCAAGTCTTCAGTCCTCCTTCTGTCTATACACTTGAAAGGACAGGTGTAAACTGGGAAGGAATCACCTAAAGACCGTGTTTGAAATTGCTCGCATTTCTACTCACCTAACCAAGTGTCGTTCATGATAATGTGTGAACCAAGAAGCTCATCAAGTGCCCAAGGAAGGTGTTTTTGGTACACTTTGGAGCACTTTGGTTACATGTAAAGGACACCTAAGATTCCCACGAAACGAGAGAGAGATAGAGACTCTTTTGTCTCTATTTTCTGCATTACAATCTTGTAGTACTGATCTATATACATGTAAAGGTGGGTACATGACAAACAATTCTTGTTCTTGAGACACCAATTAGCCGGTGTGGAAAAAGGGCAGGCTTTACAAGGGACAAACTATTTTTCCCAGCCGCTATATCAGCAACAGAGCTAACTTTTACAATAACCCTTTCCTTTTTCAATGGGCTTTTATGAAATATGTACATTCACAAGGCAATTCTTGACCCCCTCAAAGTCATAACACAAAGTTCACAAATTGCATAATAACAAGTTGGCTGAAGTCTGAGTGTTAAGCGAGATGAGATATCATTGCACATTTGCCAACTTTTTTTGTGCAAGACACAACTGTCGGCAAATATGTGCAAAAAAACAAGGTTCAACCGTGCTTGAACGCATGTTTGACCATGCTCAAACTATAGAGCCAAAAAGAAGATAGAAGAAGCCATTTGTCTTGTGAAAAAAAATACTCCGCGATCTCAGCCAAACCTATGAACAACTTGAAACCTTCTCAGCAAGATTCTTCCAAAATCAAGATTCTTCTGGCACGTGTTTAACATTGACCGCCACCACGAAAATTTATTCTTATCCGGTTTTTATACAAAACTGATAATAATTGAACAAGGTTGAGGAAGGATGCTATACGGGAATAATTTTATTCTTAAAACTTGAACCTTGTATAAAATTATGTAACACACGTGTCTTCACCTTATGTTTCTGTCACTTGAAAGGTCAGTTTTTGTTGATCTTTTTGGCAGTCGCGTCACTATACAACGTGAGCTGGATACATTCGCATGTTAATATTTAATATTCGCTCTCAAGAAGACGTGAGAAAATGTAGACGGCTGATGCCACCGTTTTTCAATTCAAATATCCTGTGATACAGGCAGACAATGCATATAAAATATTATATCCTCGCTGCAGCCTTAATCGTGCAGTTAAATGGCCATTTCTTGCATTAAGCAATATTTAGAGACGCTGTAAAAATTGTGACGCTTTTCCTTATAGCTTATTTGGTCTGGTTTCAAGACACAAACAAAACCATTCACGTTTGATAACACATGAGGAGGACTCGGCTTAATCCTGAAAGACAGACTTTGAAAAAAGACTTAAGTAGGTGGTGAAACGTAGTAGGGAAGAAGTGAAATTACCACCAGCTCATGTGCGTGACCCGATGACTTTGTTATTTGTTGCTGAAATTAGCTATGCGTAAGACTTCCGGTTGTATTGACGAGTCCAAGTACGACGTAAATAAATAATGTGGACGCTGTTGCGAACGTCATTGACAGCGTTTCAAACGCTGTTGAATGGTGGTGATGAATAAAGGGCTTTTAAGCAGGTGCTAAAGTCGTTATGTGAAAAGCGTCTTACGTCTTTTGTCTCCCTATAACTTTCACATTTAACAGAACAAAAAGCGTTAGTTAAAACCAGAGAAGTGTTTCAAAGAGGCCGTTAAAAGATGACGTTAGGAGAAGCCTTAATTCTTCTCAATGGATTTTTAGTACGTGGGCGCCATTGTTTGTAAACAAAGGTAGAAGTAGCAAAGAAACGTTGGTTTGGTTTTCAGCGCCATCTCTGCGGCGTTGTTGAAACTGCTCAGGCGCTATTGGTATTTTTGATCGTTTTGTAAACAAAATTTTTCCTTGTAGGAAAATTAATTTGTTTGGGTTTTCAGCTTGTACTTTTTATGTACTTGGGATTTCGACAGTAAAAAAGGAACTTACAGTTCGGTACTCAGGTAGTTTCCAGACTGTTTGAACTGACTGACTGAAAAATCTTCCAGGAAAACCAGTACAAAAATATTCACAGACAGCCAAGTGTTCATGGAAAGATTGTTTGTGTTTTACAGAGGGTAAATATAGATTAATCATCGGTATTTTTAAATACCGTAAACTGATACTGGGAAACATGTTGAAGGTTTGAACCTTACATAGATTCTACATGTATATTGGCAAAAGCCATACGAAGCTTGAAAGCCTCTCTGGTTTCTGTTCTGGTATTTACAGTGAACAATTATATTCGTGGGAACTAATCTTGTTGGGACCAAATATAATTTTCTCCTCAAGTTTCTTTTGGCTCCTGCTGCGCAGCAGGAGCGGCTTCAACCCTTTTGGTTGTTATTACGAACATGAGTCGGCAAATTATACGGCAATTAATCGAGAAAAAGTGAGTTTGAGAGTGAAAAATGAGAAAATACGGCTGTTTTCAATCAAAAGCTGCTGACTGACTCATATCATGTGAAATTACTTTAGTTGGCTCTTTTATGATCTCAAGATAAGTTGAAGGATGATACAGTTTCTTCTCGAGATTCGTTTACAAAAGAAGAGATTGTTGTGAGTAGCTTATGAATCATGGTTGATAAAGGTACGTGGAATCTGGCGTCCGACCATCATTTCACGTTTGATAGCAGAAGTTGCTGGTAGCTGTTGTGCTGAAGTCCAAGTTCGAGGCCGTCTTCTCTGTTACGAGCTGTAACAAAGTGTGAACAAAGAACCAAAACAAGGAAGGAGTTAAAAATCGTCGAGATATTTAGTCAGGAAGTATATAACTGGAAGCGTTGCTGCTGCTGGACAAGAAATTTTAACAATTGAAATGGAGTGGAACAAGTTTTTGGTCGTCTTCCTGGTCCTGGGCCTTGTTGTGGCTTTGGCTGCTGGAGCTCCGGCTCCCGATGATTCTGATGAAGAGACTAGCGGCATGCGGGGATTTGTTGACCGGGTCAGGGATCGGGCTGGAGAACTGTTTGATGGAGCCAGGTGAGTTCAAGATTTTTTTAAAGAGTCAAGACCGAAAAATTCCCAAAAAACCAGAACTAACTTCCAGTTCGTATTGTTTTTTTTCAGGGAACGTGGAAGCTCAGCTTGGGACTTTGTCCGAACATCCACCAGGTACGCTTACGACAACGCTCGCAAGGGCATCGAAGATCTCGGCGACAGGTTCAGGAACAGGGACTCTCCTTAAGTTCCCAATTGGGCCGCGAGAGGGCGCTAAGGAATGGACGCCATTGGTGCTTTAGATCTTGATGATAGTTGTTGTTTTTATAAAGTTCTTACACTTTTGCACAATTTAATGGCTCACCTCTGCATTGACGTTTATTAATTGTTTTAAGATTCTGTTGTTTGTTGACGGCTCAGGTCCGTATAAGCTCATTCATTAACTGATTAACTGATGATGATAACTTTAAGAAGCTGTTGCTGTATTTGTACTGTCAAGAACGTTGATAAATACAAGTGGATTTCTTGTTCATGAAACTTGCTCGACTTTTAGACCATAAGTGTATCTGTCACGTAAGCTTGTTTTGCTAGTTCAAAGAATCGTGAAAAGTTCAGTCGACCAGTAAATAGACTAATAGACTCTCGGTTAAATCTACTGATGATAGTCGTCTTTAAGATTCCCAGTTTCGTAAGAAATTAATGCATTTAAGCCACCTGTGTAACTTTGCTGTGAGACGGTACACAAGCCATGCCACCATATAAATTACACAACAAACTTGAAAAACAAGGTGATTCTTATCCGAGTTCTGATTAACTACTTCAGTTCAGATGGAACTGCATTCAACGGGTTATCATTCTATTCCTGGGTAAATATTCCATAAGAAGGATTTCAGTTATATTTGCCACACTTTATAATGTTAGTTCAAACTATAGATTTATACGTTAACCATTCTTCAAAGTATTTGAATTAACAATAATCAAAATTTTTAACGGCCATCATGTCATGAAAAGCTTGAAGCAGGAGCTAAACATTTTTTACAGATATCGTTTTTTTCCTATAAAAATTGCCACCAACAAAATTAGAGGTTACGTTTTTGGATTTCACATTACAGATTTTTGCCCACGCAATTTACGCAACTTGCTATTTTACCTCAAGATGTTATCTAACGCTTTCTCCTAATGCTAGAACGTCC
>JAQGBJ010003751.1:0-11838 GCA_034698345.1 Sphaeridia pumilis | reverse complement strand
TATTACCAAATAGTTGCGCAGTTACGTCGTCCTGCCTGCGCAGTCGACATGCTGGCTGCGCAGTTTGGCTGCTCTCGAGCCCGCGTACTATTGTTCCTGTTGACAAAATATGCAATGTCATTCTACTACTTTCACCCCGTCGAAGGAATAGTATTTCACGCCACCTGGTGGCACTACAGTGCCCATGGAATCGTACTACATAGTGCGTGACTGTTACTTCGTGTACGGAACAATTTTCATCATTGACTGGACTAATTTTGGTGGCGAATACGCACCAGGTAGTCGGCGCCGCCACTTCAATGTTGTCTTTGCTTTGTGTGGCTGTCAGTTACACGCTGGTCTTTAAAAAACATGAGCTCTTAACAGCGTTCAGTTTGGTGAAAGACTACTATTCAGAATTCGGCCAACTGAGCTCATTTGTGTGGATCAGCTACCTACTGCTGCTTTGGTTCGACTATCGAATAGTTCAGTCACCGTTTGCCTACAGATTGGCCTTAAAGTGTACACGGGTTTGATACAGTTTCGAAATTGTGTTGACTTTGCTAGCGCTTATTCAAATAGTGGTAGTCTACACCCTAATATTCGTAGCGTGGATCATGTTTGCCTTTACAGAACAACCAGAGAGCATCACGTAAGAAAACATTTGAAGGTATGCAACGGTTCGGGTTTAAGACGTTTTATTTCAGACACCTTCTGGACTGCAAACTATCGACCGATCAAATGCATCAGCTGGTGGACCATGATGTGTGGTTGTCACGCGTCGTCGTGATCTTCAACGCCATCTGGAATCCGCTCCTTATACCAATTTTCAGGACTATTTTATAATATAATTATAATAATTTATTAATTATATAATAATGTAATTTTATAATATAATTATAATAATTTATTAATTATATAATAATGTAATTTTAATACTATTAATACTATAATTTTATTTCCCATGACTAAATTATATCAACTATGAAACCGGCGGGTTGACTCCTATAATAGCGAGCATCACGAAGGATAATTATGATAACGAATTCAAGATTGAAGCAAACAATTTTGGCAAAATTACGTTAGATATCAAACTTTTCAAGGAATTGGCTGGCATTTTACTTATGGCTTTCATCAAATAATATTGGCTATATACACTCAACTATAAAATATTTATCAGGCAGCTTGTACAAAAACCTTTTTATCAGTTTGTTATTATATAGTTGAAATGTATGCATGAAATAACAATGAGCAAACAATTCATTTCAAAACATTTTAGCTCTGAGAATACGATATATACTGTATATCATTATTGTCAACGCCCATGTAAAGACAATCGGTTGACGTTGCCCAGTTGTGTAAGGGACGCTGTTTAGTATGATTATACGCGCCGTAACTGCGCATTTGCTCATGATAATTGCAGCAGGGACTATCACAATCACAGCTATTACAAACATTTACAACCTACTAACTGCGCAGTTACGCCGCCCTGCCTGCGCAGTCGACGGGCTGGCTGCTCAATTTGGATGTTCTCGAAGCCGCGTGCTATTCTACCTGCTGACGAAATGGGCCCTGCCGTACTACCACTTTCACCCCATCCATGGAGTTGTTTGTCACGCCACCTGGCGACTCTATGTCGTCCACGGAATTGCCCTATTACGGGCCTGCTACTTTGTATACGGAACCATTTTCAACATTGACTGGACAGAAATTGGCGGCCATTTTGTAATTCATCAGCTGGTCGGTGTATTCATTTCCATGTTTACGTTGCTGTGGGCGGCTGCCGTGCATGCATTGATCTTTAGAAAAGATGATTTTTTAGCTGGGTACAACCTGATCAAGGACTATGATTCAGAATTCGGTCAGCTGAGCCTGATGGTACCGGAAAACAGTACTGAGGCGGAGCCGAAGAAGTTGTCCTTTTTGTACCCTTCGAAAAAGCTAACGTTAACGTATGGAGCCTTTGTCACGAGCATGTTTGAAAGCCTCGGTCTTCTGGAAATCAGTTATCTGCTGATGCTTTGGCTCGACCTCGAAATAGTCCAATCTCCATTCGTCTTTGGGATGACTTCAAAGTATCCCCAACTTTGGTACTTTTTGGAAATAACAATGACTGTTTTGACATTAGCTCAAGCGCAGGCAGTCTATATTCAGGCGTTTACGCCGTGGATGATGTTTGTCTTTACAGAACAGTCGGAACGGGAGAGGATCAAGTGAGGAAATATTTTTTCAATTATGAATTTTCCGATAACCTTTACACTTCGTAACGTTTTTAATTTTAGCCACCTCTTGGACTGCAAACTATCAATCGGACAAATGCATCAGCTCATCGACCACTACGTCTGGTGCGCACGCGCCATCGCCGTCTACAACGCCATCTGGAATCCGTTCCTGGTATCAATCTTCAGATCTTGTCTCCTTGTTGCGCTTGTACCTTTAAATGTAGGATTGATTAAGTGGATATCAGGATCATCAAGTGAACTGAATCAGCAGAATCACTATATAATCGGGTATTTTATCGGTGTTATACTGGCTATCCTCCTTGCTATGCTCGTCACTCTCAATTTTATGGGCAAGATCAAGACCTGGTCAAATAACTTCAGAACCAAAATGAAGCTAAAAAGCTTGCGACTTCTGACCAACATTGAATGCAACCCGGAAGTTGAAGCTCGAGTGGTTTACCTGCTGAAAAGGATTGAATCGCTCAACGAAATCAGCTTTGAGGCAAACAACTTTGGCAAAATCAGTGAAATGGCTGATATCAAGGTTTTAGAGGAATTGGCCGATTATACTTCTCAGGTTCTTCTACTAATGAAATGAGTTTCGTGTACGAATCCAAGTTATAATCGACAAATGGATGCTATTACTTCTCAATATTTATTGTTGTTTAGAAAGTTTATTAGTCAGTAGTACTTTATCGAATTGAATATAGCCAAGAATGTTGGAAAATCACTTGACTACAACTCCCAATTGTTTTCTGAAAAAAATCCAAAATATTCAGGGACAAAACTTGAGCTCGTAGCCCGACTTGCTATTCCGAGCACTTTTACACACAAAACGGCTGCTCTCCCCCCAAGAGCGCCGAAATTTAAAAAAATCGAGTTTTTTCCTGTTCATCTCCTGAATGGTCGAGAGACGGGTACTTAATTTCGGCCATATGTGAAGGCCTTCTAGAGACCTTCAAAACGGTGTATAACACATGACCCTCGGTTGCACCGTCTAGGCACCAGAGTCCTTCAAGTGCAAAAACTGGGCAATTTTACATGTTTTTTGACCTTTTGACCCTGATGACCTTGACTCACATATCTGGCTAAAGTCCTTGACCTCGGCATTTTCAAGACCTATTGAACGGTATATGTCTCAAATTTCTACGTCCAACCGTTCGGGCGCTAATCTAGCGACACTGAAGCGTCCCTGACGATTTTGCCCCTCCGTTTAAATTGACTACGTCAATTAAAAAGGCATGTTTAATACGATTGAGCTAAAGCGTTGGACGTCAACAACTTTAATAATTCCTGAAACAAGTTGTACAGACGGTATTGCACAAAATCGTGTTGTATAATTATGAGCGTCGATGGCAAATGAGTTTCTTAAGAGTACTGAATTCATATACCCCTTCAGGAAACCTTAGCGACATAGTAGCCATCGTGATTGAAGACTGCATTCATCCGATCGTACAGCAAAACTTGTTGTATGTTTACAGCTATAGTTAAAGGTTCTCAACAAATTATGCTCATTTATAAGTAAATATAAAGTTAAAACATTGATACCATACTTGATAAATCCTCTCACATAAATGCAATCATACTCAAGCGCACTTATAGGTAAGCAAAAGATTAATACTTTGATCCAAAATCATGCTCACATGCGTAACATGGTATTTCTTACCCATCTTGAAAAAGTCGCCACAATGCAAGTAAATGGGCTGCGCCGCGCGCAAGCACTTTTCGAAATAGCGCGCACGACGTGGCTCGTCGGCCGCCTCTTTCGAAAGCTCTTGCCTCAGGTCTTCAAGAAGTCCTTCGGATTCGGCAGAAATCCATGAAAATATTTTGCTCATGTACACCTGCCCAGTCACCACACAAACAACAATGAAGAAGCAAAGAATTGCCAAAACGTAACCAAAGCTCAAAAGATATTTGATGTTGAAGAGGATGTAGTTTGTAAACGCAGTGACGAGACACAGGCAAAATAAGGCAGCAGGTAAGAAGTGGCGTGTTGCCGAATCTGCAACACCAACGTAGATCCTGACAACGTTGTACATTCCAAGTTGGCGACCGACAAAATTAGTTTGTGCCCTGCAATTTTTACCAAAAACTGTCAGAACCGCATGCCATAGTTTGATTGATATATTGAGTGAGTCCATAAGAACTATTTTTTTACCTGAGCCCAGCCATGAGATCTACAACAGACGTCATTATCAAAAAGATTGCCGTGGCCGCCCAGTAGAGGGCAGTAGCGCCGTACACTGCGCACCAAGCGTCAACAAAAAAGCAGAGGAAATTTCCGATCGGTCGCACGTGTCCACGGAACAAGTTTTCCGAAAGTTTGATAGACCAAACGTGGTCAGTGGTGTAGGCCCAGAGGGTACTTACGAAGCCTATTGGCAACATTAGCACCACCAACACCCACGACTTCTGAAGCCTCAAGCGCGTCCGTTCTACGCTGGAACCGGGCCCAAAATGGTCTACGGAGCAGACAAAGTTTCTCAGATCAAAGGATCATATGGAGCAACTAAAATTGAATCATCTCTCACCCTTGAAAATTCCATCGGTGACTCTGGCAAAATTGAGCCCAATCATGACCGCACTCGAGTTCAGCCACGCTATCCAGTACAAACCAAGTACGGCAAGTGTGACGGCAAAGTTGACTACTACCAGCAAATGGTTGGCGTTCACAACTTCCTTTACAAGCAAGTCATCCCAAATCCTCTCATCTGTCACACAGCCGATGAAGCAAACAAAGGCTCTGAACAGACCCAAGGCTCCCAAAATCAAAAAGTACCAAATGTGGTCACCAGCGGCTACCAAGAACTTGCCTGAAGCTTGGTCATATTCGAACGGAACTCCGGCGGTGAAGCGAGTCCAAGCCATAAGTTTGCCATAGAGCTTGGGAACGTCTTCTTCGAGAAAGAGCAGGTTGTACCAGTCGAGACATTCGTTGGAGGTCCAATCAAGGGTCTTTGAAATCAGTTCAAGAGCTAAGCTTTTTTGGCTTTTCCAAGACATTTTGCAGTTGTTCAGGAGACTCAGACGATCAGAACCTGCAAAGCTTTTCAGTTGTTATACAAGTCGGTTATTACGTGAGTAGAACTTTAAATTTAATTCGTTTAACCGCTTGGGCTTGGATCACAATAAAACTTTTTTAATTCCACTAATTTTCAAGATGTAATCTCCACAAAAAGTATATTATATAAAGGCAATTACATTAAAATTATCTAAGCACATGTCTTGCAATAAATTAAATGAACTAAATGAATTAAATAAAATTCAAAATTAGCGCCATAGATTTTTTTAAATTTACTAAATACTTTCCATATCCATGATTGCTCATGCGCACTTATAAGTAAGCAAAAAATTACTACTATAGTCCAACAGTATGCTGAGATGAGTCACATGATAATTCTTACCAATTTTGAAAAAATCCCCACAATTTAAATAGACCGGTTGCATTGCGCGCAGGCGCTTTTGAAAAAAGCGCGCGCGGCTCGGATCCTCCGCCGACTCTTCCAAAAGCTTCAGGCGCAAGTCCTCAAGAAGTTCCTCAGACTCTGCAACAATCCACGAAAACATTTTGCTCGCCTGCACCTGCGCAATCCCAAGACATGCCACAATGAAGAAACCAATGCTCGTTGCCAAGTAGCCAAAGCTGAGCAGGTATCGAATATTCAGCACAATATAATTGGCAAGAGCCGTTACAAGACAAATTCCAAAGATGCCAGCAGGGACAAGTTCTCGAATGTTAGAGTCCACGATGCCAATGCACACCTTGACGATTTTGTACATGCGCAGTCGCTCATCGACACGTCCAGCCTGCAATCTGACAAAAGTCTGCTCTTTTAGTCAATCAAGTTCAGAAATTACACTAATTTGACCGAAATACCTCAAAGCAGTCATCACGTCCATAACCGAAAAGAAGGTCAAGAATACAACAGCCGACAGCCAATACAGCGTCTGCGCACCGTAAATCAGTACCCAAACATCGATGAGGCAGCAGACCCAGTTGGTCACCGGCCCAACGTCTCCACGAAACAAGTTTTCCGACAGTTTCAGTGACCAGACATGCGCAGTGCTGTAGGCCCAAATAGTACCAACGGTGCCCGCCGGAATCAGAAGCAGCACAAACGCCCAGGAGCGCTGAAGTCGAATGTGCGTCCGTGGGACCCCTTGCCCGAAGAGCTCTGCTAAAAAAATGTCATTTCAAAATTTCTTCGAAAAAACTCTCCTTTTTAAAAAAAATTACCTCTAAACATCACATCGCTGAACCTAGCAAAATTGATCCCGAACATGACCGAATACGAATTTTGCCATGCTATCCAATACAGTGGAGCAGTGCATATCGGCACTCCAAAAGCAGCCAAAATCACCAAATGGTTCGCATTAATCACGCCTTTTACAAGCAAGTCTTCCCAAATCCGATCGTCTTTCAGGCATCCGATAAGACCGACAACACCTCTCAAGCCTGCAATTGCTCCCGCAATCAAAAAGTGCCAAATCTGGCCACCAGCAGCTACCAAAAACTTTCCTGAAGCTTGATCGTACTCCAGTGGAACTCCGCCGGTGAAACGAGTCCACAGCATGAGTTTTCCATAAAGCTTGGGCACGTCTTGCTCCACGAAGAGCAGGTGGTACCAGTCGCGGCGTTCTGCGCATGTCCAACGATGCAACCTCGAAACCAAGTTTATCGATGCGCGGATTATGAATATTTGGTTTCGAACGGCTTGCTGGAATTTACTCTTCGAAGACAGCATTTCGATGCAGTTTTCTGGAACCTCAGTTGGAACTCACATTTCTACTTGCTCACTTTTAGAACCGCTTTGAGAGGTTCCCGAATCGTTCAGAATTTTTTATGCCTTACATGAGCTCACTATCCATAATTTTTCCAAGTTTTGGCAGACATCGATTTAGTATAAGTAAGCAATTTACTCGAAATAACTCGAAGAAAATTCTAGCTTACATCGCAATTTCGTCAATCGATTGACCTTGGCGCATATGTTGAACAAAGAAAAAGTTGCGGAAAAATTCAAAATCAAGTTTCAAATAACAAATCCAAAACTGAATACACTTTTTTAAATTCGCAACATTTTCCACCCCTTCTTCAAACTTCTTCTTCGTTTGTTTGTTCTTGTGTCTCATTTCTACCTTTTCCAAATATATGTTCGTGTAACGCAATATTTTCTATTGCTTTTTGTCACACTCTTTTGTGTATACGTTACATGTCTCCAAATGTATTTGTCATCTTGTTGTTTGTTTGTTTGTTTCCGATTTCTCCAGGCTGTCGCCTCTCTTGACTACACGTGTGTGTCTAATAAATGCGACAATCATGTATCCAGCATCAAATAAAATTTCCACTTTCTTCTTCCCCTTTCTAACACTTGCAAAACTTGCTCGCACGTTTCGCCTCCAGCCCTCAACTCAAAAGAACTTGTATATATTTGATCCTTTATGGTTCCAGAGCTGACAAACATTTGACAACAACAAACTTTCCTTTATTAACAACAGGCGAATCACAAGGACACAAAGCCAGAAAACAAATTGTTTACGGCACAAAAAATATCAGATACTCATCGCTTTACAACATTACAGCAGCTCAAAAACGTTGTTTTCATGCCTCACTTGTCTTTGATTAAACCATTCAAAATCCAACCTTTCTCAAAAGCCAGAGAGAAAGCCTATATACTCGCTATATATTTTCAATGTGAAGTTGTACAACTTGAATTAAATTGGATTAGCCAAATCTTCCTTTTCTTCTCGAGTCTCTTTCCCTTCGTTGGTGGCAATATATATCGAAACGACAATTTATTATTGAATAATGTTTTTACATCATTGCCCACGCGCTAGTTTGTCAGACAGATAGACAGACAATCCACTTCTCCATAAAGATTTGTAGGCAAATCCAATTGAGCCCGAATCGGCAAGTAAATTCATCCGATTATGGTTTCAATAGCGGGGTTTCAACGTAATATATATAATACTTGCGCCACTCCCGCGCGCCATCTTGCGTGCACTCTGTGCGTGTCGGAGCGGAGAGTTGCTTTCTCCTCTTGCTTAAAGCTACTCAAGCGGCTCTTGGCGTTGGTACATCTGAACGGTTCTACTGCTAGTATTACAGGGTGCTTCTCTTAGAATTGAACAGGCCAAAACCATAGTTTTTGAATGCTACTTTCGGTAAGTTTAGCAAAGACTCGTGTGAGCACCATAATAAATTCGTCGAATGTTCAAAGTGAATTTCGACAACGATCCATAACAATAGGCTCTGAATGTATAAAATACAAAGAGAAGAAGAACATTTATGTATTTTCCTGTGGTGAAAGTCAATTCAGGAGAAAATAGACAGACAGACAAGGGGGAAAAAAGAGAGACATTTTTTCTGGGAAAAAATCGTCTTCTTCTTGGTTCCACAAGGACCGACAATACACTTGGGATGTAATTGAGCATTTGAGGGAAGAAAAGAGGGAGAAATTGTCAAAGGTAAAAAGCTATCAGAAAGAAAGCGGATATAATAATAGCCGTTTCAGCCCGTACAATTCTATATAAAAAAGAAAACGACTTTCTCTCTGTCAACTACAATGTATCCAAGCAAACGACAATTCACAAGAAGAATCCTTCCTTCCCAAGCCAAATTACACCAATAAACTTGAATGAACTGGCAAAAGATTTACTGTTGGCCGCGGAATTCAATTTACTTTCTCTTCTTGCTTTTTCTCTCCCTTCAACAAATGTCTATATTTACCGACGACGGAGGCAAAGTCACTTTCATCTCCTACTACTGCTTTCTCTACAACGAATAACGTTTTTACACGCTCAGGCAACACTTTCAAAGCCTATGCCAAACGACTATAAAAGCCTATAACTTTCTGCTGTCTGTCGACTTGGAAACTTTCCCGCCAAATGAAAATCGGTTGACTGAATCTGTCATTTTAGTCATCTCAACTGGTTGGTTCTACTTTCTCTCTCCCACTAAAATATTTATTTGCCTTCACGGTAAATAAAGCGGCTGGTGGAATAATAGAAATTTAATCCAGACAACTATGAGTGTAATAATAAAATGGCCAAGCCTGGAGCAGCAAAAGCGACGACGAGACAACAATCCCCAAGAGGAAAATATTGTCCCAAGCCGACGAAATTCCTAGAATTCCAGCATTCTTGGATCACACTTTCGGGGGGAGAAAGTCGAGGGATTTTTACTAGACGGTACAGGGCGAGGGCGCCAAGAGAGGGCGCGCAGCGCCCTCTCGCCTCAGTTCAGTGCCTCTGCTTTAGCATTGTGCGCTTCTCGCCTGCTCACCCTGTAACCTCTAGCTCTTCGTCACGTTTCAACCGATCGGTCCATTAATGCTCGTGCATGCTTATGAGAGGAGAAAGGAGTTGAAAAAATTGTTTTCCGTCTCCCTTGTATTATTGAATGTCTGTTGACAAACATTTTCTATGGCTCGTAGCTCCATCATTAGACGCTTTACAAGCAATAAAAGAAAACTCGTATAAAACAATGCTTGTTGTATTTCTTGGCACAAACAACAGTAGAGTAGAAGAAAAAGGCTCAAACTTTTCCCCTACAACTTCAAGAGCCAAAAAACCAAAATTGCATATTCAGCAAGCGTTCAGCAGCAACCACTTGACTCTAGGACTAGTTTCAAAAAATTCATATTTACACCACCACATGCGGCGAGATTTTACGCCAGTTGCCCAACAAACAACTTGACATTCATCCATGTATTGGAAACACGCTATTGTGTTCACATTTTCCGCTATCAATAATAAATATTACGCCCTTTGCATCATCATCCCTCCGCGAACATACAGGCGGCAGGCCGTACGCGTGCACACAACGCGTCGAGCGCTATACTCCCTCTTCGCTCTCTCCCTGCTGCCCTGCACTGCACATCCTTGGAATATTTTCTCCCGCTGTTTCCACAGCTTAAGCTACTCATGCTGCTGATACGCCCTCTGGCGGAGTACCTCATTGAAACTCTTATTAGATAGGCTTGATCGGAGGGGTTTAGTATATAATTCGTCGCCGTTTCCCCTCGTGTCACTGTAATCAAGCTTGGATATTTGATATTGACAGGGGCCTGTCTGACGTAGTGTATAATCGCCCAGTTGAATAAATTTGTCTCGGTGGCTGATGATCGGAGCAATAAATGACGAGGCAAGTGGTGGAAGAGATGACAACAAAAACCCGGGCTCTTCTACCCAGCTGACACTAATTCTATAACCCGGCTCTTCAAAATCTACAAAAGTTCATTCGAGCGAGTATGTTTGCCACTCGAATGTTTCTTGGGCCCAAATCTCTGGAATCGCCCTGTTCCTGTTGTAGATGAACGTTTCTTAATCACATGAGAAGATGGAGCTTAATTGAGTTAAGCAAGCTAATAATTTGATTGTCTCAGCATCACTTCTCAAGGAGATAATCAAGAGATCAGTTACAAGCTCAAATAGCCCTTGGTTTAAGACTTGGAAATTAGGACTCTAAAGAAGGCTGAAAAGTAGTACTCGAACAGAAAGCTCAGAATTTAATTTGATTACTACACCAACTGTAGCTCGCACACGGAACAACGAATCTAAACGTTATTGCTAGACCGCGAAATTAGAGAAAACAAGGCTTTTTAGAAGACTCAGAATACAAAACCCATGGAGACTTTTCCAAATAAAGTTTGATCATCCGAGTGTGTGATTGAATGCTTGTTTGTGTCTGTGTTTGTCTCTTCTAAAGTCAGTCTTTCATCATTGCATTTCGTTTGTCCCTCATCGTTTGTGTGTATATTTGTCGCCTGGAATTGTTGTCGATTGTACGTATGTGATTCTGTGCCTGGAAGCGGAACGCAATTGATATTAAAACATTCCAGGGAAATTGGGAATGCAAGAGCTGGAAGGAAAAGTTTGCATTTCTTCCAGGCCTTCTAATGTGCCCATGATTGCTTTCACTCGTTGCTTTCACAGCTTTTTCAAGTGCGGGAACACGTGGCGAGGGGCAGTGCCAACACTTTGCTTTCATGTAACCATAGTGTGAGTAAAGTGTCATAGATTTCAAGATAAACTTTCTAGAACTGTCGCCATGTTTTCAAGTTCCCACGGCATATCGGCGAGAAAAGGTCCCAACAACTTTTTGACCAAGAATATATACAAGTTTTGCGAGTTTGAGGGACCCTGAGAAAACATGGATTTCACATTTGGTTCCTGCTTGAAAAGCCTTGAATAAATAATGTCTTGTTGGAAACTTGTGGAATTCGAAACAACCTTAGGCGCTGCTATAGCCACATTTTCAACCGCCCAGACCATCAACCATCATCAAAGCATCGACAGTAGAAACAACCAAAACGTTGCAAAGCGTCATCACAATAACCTTGTCAACAAAGTACAGCTTTCCAACGAGTACCCGCAGAGGTCGCAGCGTCCTCAAGTACTTCCGACCCAACGACAGTGACTTGGGCGCTTGCTGACCTCTTCCCGCCAAAACAGAGCCCAAATTGGCAATAGTCAACTCTGACCTCTGATGGACGTCGGCGAGGAAGTTGAAGACGATAAGGAGAAACGTTGTGAAGAGAAACGTGATTACAACGGCGATGAGGCGGAGAAGTCCTGTGAATCGAACGGCGCAAAAGGTCGCAAGGACAATAATGAAAATGAAGGTCAGTTCGAA
>JAQGBJ010003750.1:0-11845 GCA_034698345.1 Sphaeridia pumilis | reverse complement strand
AAACTGGCGGAAATTACTGAGCAAGGTGTCAAATTCAGAAGTCCTTACGATGATTCAGAAAGCATGTTGACGCCAGAAGAGTCAATTAGAATACAGAACACAATCGGTGCTGATATCATCATGCAACTAGATGATGTTGTTTCCTCAACTGTCACAGGTGACCGGGTTGTGGAAGCAATGCATAGGTGAGTTCGATTTTATTCTCCTTCTGTTGTAAGCTAAAGACCGGGATTGATGATGGGTTGGATGTGATTTTCAGGACGATTCGCTGGCTTGACCGGTGTATTGCTGCCCATGCAAACCCAGATAAGCAAAATTTATTTCCTATCGTACAAGGAGGTCTTGTTCCCGAGTTGCGAAAACAATGTGCTGAAGAAATAATCAAGAGGAACACTCCCGGGTTCGCCATTGGTGGTTTAAGGTGAGCCAACTGGTTCTTCTGCAAATGGATCCCTGGTCCTGAAAAACTGGTAATTTATCGAACTTCTGTTTCTGATTCTAGTGGTGGCGAGTCCAAAGACGACTTTTGGCGCATGGTTCATATCTCAACTGATATTCTACCAAAGAACAAACCACGATACCTGATGGGAGTTGGATTTGCTGAGGATCTAGTCGTTTGCTCCGCTCTAGGCTGTGATATGTTCGATTGCGTTTTCCCAACCAGGACTGCTGTAAGTTATCAAAAATATGCGCCCCGATATATACACACAAATACCACCGTTTTTGTGTCCATTAGTGATGCTAATCACTTTATATCACTTGCAGCGATTCGGAACAGCCCTCATTTTTACTGGTCAGCTGAACTTGAAGAAACAAAACTTTGCCCAGGACTACACCCCAATTGACTTCGACTGTCCATGTTCCACCTGCAAAACTTACACCCGAGCATACCTCCATTCTATCGTCACTCATGAAACTGTCGCTTGCCATTTACTAACCGTTCACAACGTAATGTTCCAGGTAAGGCCCACTCAGTACGACCTTCTCATGATTACATCTCCTGATCTGGATAATGAAGAACTTTTGCTTTACAGATGAGGCTGATGCAGGCCATCCGAGACAGTATTAAAGAAGACAGATTCCCCGATTTCGTCCGAGACTTCATGGCCGGTATCTATCCCAACAAGAACTATCCAGACTGGTCAAGGAACGCTTTAAATGCCGTAGGAATAACATTGAGATAACATTTGGACTTTTCTTAACTTTTTAATTCAAGTAACATTTTTCATTTATACCAGTTAGTCAGTATATTTACAGCAAATGGAGGTTATACATACATGGGTAATTTTGTTAGCCAAGTGTCAATTCCTCATAGTGATTAATACCAGTTTCTATCAACGGATCAAGAGTCTGTGTTGTTAGTCGCGTTAGATTTGTAGAGTCAAGCTGTCTTTTAACTGGCGGCAGAAGGTGTCTTGTTGCCCATTAGCATGAAAGAGATACAAGTTTGAAAGTACTGAAAAAATGGAAGGTAGGTTGGTTGGTAGTAGGCCACTGCTGCTGCTCCTTATTCTCCAGTCATCATTTCCATGAATTCTGTAATCAAACCAATTAATCTCTTTAGTTCCAGCCTCAAACCTCTTCCTCAAGACCCCACAAGACAACTCACCATCAAAATCTACAGTTCCAGAACCATCTGTGTCGATTTCAGCAATGATACCATCCAAGTCTTCCGATGTTAGCTTATCGTCTAGAGCCTTCAAGATTTCTCTCAGTGTTCCCGTCGTGATGTAACCGTTTCCTGTAAAGGAGCCAAAATCTCTTTATCACAAATTCCATCAACATTAGCTCCTGCATTCAAGAATTCGTCGCTTGTGGATGCACTTTTCCCCTCAAACGGAACACTGCATTTCTATTATTCATCTGGCTCTCCAATTCATTCTTTGAACTTGATCGTCGTCGTCGTCGTCGTCAATTGACTCATTATACGCCTCCACGGGAGTTTGCAAATTCCACGATGCCATCAACACCCACCGACCCATGTTCACGCAGCTATTTATACGTGTCGTTTAATTTACAGCCTGTCGCCATAAAGCTATCAAGACTTTGTAGCTTAATTGTTAACAATTTGTTGTTCTTTTCCAACGATCAGAACCACATGCAGATAATTCATTAACTCGACTTCTTTTCCCACAGCATTCCTGAAATTCTAGAATCCGATTCTGGCTGGGCGAAATCCAAGAGTTTCTCCCGGTTGTAACTGATACATATCAGTTTTGAACGCTTACGCCCATTTAACCGCTAGCCTGATACCATGGGCCTCGTCAAGAGTGACAAGTGTGAAATTCGACCTATATTTTTTTAAACGTTCGAAATTCTCGTTACTCACCTTCACGATCGTACAAACGGAAAGCTTCCTTCAATTCTTCTTGCATAGCTTCAGCATCTTCTTCCTCAAGGAAATGACCAGCGATTTCCGAGAAGGAGTCAAAGTTGAGCTTTCCAGTACCTAAAACAGGAGTTTGAGCATTAGTTATTATAGGCGCCAGCTTCGGTCAGTCAATTTCGCGAATTGCATGCATGTTTTGGCAGACGACGCCACAATTTGTTATCGCCCTATCAGAATGGTGGCGTCGAAATGAATGTTTGTCAAGGTAGGCCATGACACAATGAGATGCAGTTCCAAAAAATGTTGCAAGCTTGAGCCTTGAACGAGAAATTCGCAAGTCCGAAAATGCTTCGATGCACAAGCAATAGTAATGAAGCAGAGCGTAGTAGCGAAACTTCGAAATAGAAAAGAAACCAAGTCGGCGTTGTGGATAAATTAGGTGATAGCTGGCAAATGGCCAACGAATTTTTACGCCTGTCTCCAATACAAAAACGACATCAACTTCAATGATGAATGAACCGCGAAGGAAAAGCTAGGACAGATTCTAAAGGTTGAGCTACTACAGAAAGCCATCGAGTTTGGTGGGTTGGAAAAAATGTCTTGTTTCCAATAGCTATGACATCTCATGGCGCCTACTGCCTTGTCGCTATTTAGAAGCCAACCCTGGCCTAAGAGTACCTGATCATTTTTCAAGACTTCTTGAATGAAGAGGAGGATTTATATACATTTTTGTATTATTATATTCGCCTTTGAGAACTATTCGGCCTTGAAACGCTACATCTCACATATCAATGTCGGTCCAAATTTCGCGGACCACCTGAGCTATGGCTTTGGAGCCAGGCCGGCGGGCCCAAGGTTCATAAATTCTTTTGAATCTTTTTCAAATGCCTATCTTCTCCAACCTACGCCTTTTAACGTTGATAATGTGGAAGCCTACCTTCGGGATCGTTTTCTTCGATGAGGGCTGTGAGTTCATCTTCGTCGAAGGTATGGCCTATGGTGTTCAAAATGGTCGAGATTTTGGCCGCTTCGATGAAACCAGTCTTGCCTTGGTCGAACATTTGGAAGGCCTTGCGCATCACTGAAAAATATCAAAAGGTACCGTTTTATAGAGTCCATGGGCGAGCTTCAACTTGAAAAAATTTCCACTTACTCGCTTCTTTCTCCTCCGCCTGAAACCAAAAAACACATTTTTTTAGTAAAATTTCATAAAAGTTTATTGAAACCTCTGATGAAAACCTTGATTGCTTCTTACCATTGTTGCAGTTGGATGTTGGTTTGTACTTCGGGAAGAAAATCACAAGACACAGTCACACGATGACGATCACGACGGACGCACGTTCACAACTGCCGAAACCTATAGTAATTTTAAAAAGTTTGGACGACAAAGACCAAATTGGCAAGGTATCTTTGTGGTGGTCGGACGGGAGGGAGAATCGGTCGGTCGGCTTCAACGAGGGGTCCGCAATATCGGAGTACAGTCGCAGACGGAGAAATGTAGTTGGAGAATAGGATTGGAATGTCTTTTGGCGAACTGAGTTGGACTACATTAGCGTCGCCGGCTCCTTGTTCACAATGTACTTTAAAAAGGCAGAGGCACCATTTTTCATACCATCGCTCCGATTAGTGAACCATACGTATTTTTGTCCTCCCAATACATCAAGCCCAAACTGCAAAACGCAGTAATTTTTTCACTTGAAAATAAGTTGGGCAAAAACATGTACCTTGTCAATATGGGTTTTGGCAAGAGGAACAAAACCCGCTGATGGAACCAAGGTGTGCATGACAACCTAATATTTTTGCCACCCGTTACAACGCAGCCACACAAATCAATAGCTTATTTTGATGACAAGTTTTCAAAGTGTGCCAATTTTCCATGCCTTGTGAATATACTTTTGTTCAAAACGTTTGAACGAGCTACAAGAGAAGAAGCTCCAAATTTAGCAATATGTTGAAAGCATTTCGTTGAGCGAAACGGTCGATACGGCTTGATGGCTGAATAGAAGGCTAGGAGCAATAGCAATCACGCTCCGTCAAGTGCTAAAAGAAGGAAGAGAGGAAGAAGCACTTGAAAGTCGTCAAATCCGATGGATATCCCATTATGAATTGCGTAAGCCCAAATCCTGTCATGATCATCTTGCAAAATATTTTGACACGTGCATGACGTCAATATGGCGTCCGTCGGATCAATTTGCTTTGCTTTGCTTTGCTGAGCTTTGTTGCATTCATCCGGTTTATCAAGGTCAGTTCTAGAATCAAAAATGAAATGTATAATATATACTGGTGAGTCATGGAAAATTCGGGTATTTCGTGTACGTACCTGTGGTCGGTCCGGGTACATTAAGCTTTCTCTTTTTGTGGCTGTTCAGCTTCATCAAGTGCCAAAGACACGATTAGAAACTGTCATTGAGAAGGTAAACCTAAGAATAGATCAGAGAACATTCATCAAGCTATGGGCTTTCTGGTTTCTACTTGAAATATTTCCCTGGTTGACAATGACGACTTGCGGGTCGGCTGGATTTAGAAATATGAACAGGAGTTTACCAAGTGCAAAACGTTGTTCCTGTCCATCAGAATGATACATGACTGTTTTACCTTCTGGTGGCTACAGGTCCATGTGCAAAAATTGGCAATTTCCATTAGCCTTTCTAACTCAAACAACAGAGAATTCTCTTGATCCACAACATAAATCATGGTTTCTATGACGACTTACGCTATCTGGCGGCAATTTTGATCAACATTAATAATCGTAATTTATAAAAATGTTCTACCAGCACCACAATCTGGGCTCGCCCGAGCTGATCACTTCCGGCCCCTGCTGCGGCGCAGAACAGTCATTTTCTGGAAGGTCTCCGGCGAAAAAAGTTTCAGGCTTCCAGCCTCTGGAACATTGCGTCGGAAGCGATGATCTGAAGTTCCTGAGTCCAACAACGTTACCACGTGCTACTGCAGCTGCAGCTAACGAAGACGGCGATGAAGAACGGCTCATCGATATGGTACCTCAAGAGGCGGTTGTGACGTACGGGCCGTATTACGTCATGGGCATTTTGGACTATCGAGAAACGAGGCTTTGTGGTCTTCAATGTAATTAACTGATTCATCAATGTATTTTGGCTTGACTTCTTACCTGTATTGAAGCTTGAGTTTTTTTCATTAGACGCCTTACGTTATGTTGGAGCTTGCCCGAGACTTGAGAGAGGCGGGCGAATAAATCATGTGTCGATCAAATACATAGACGAGGAAATATTCCAGTGCAAACTTACAGACTTCAGACATGGAGGCGATGGCGAGTTGGACGAGTTGTGTTTTGAAGCTGCTAAGGCGTTGAGGGATGAGATGGACCGGATTTTTGCGATTGTAAAACAGAGGTATCAGCAGAAGCCGCTACTTAAGCCTTGGGACTGTTCTAGATCCTGTGGTTCTAACGACGGTCAAGACAACAACAGTTGTGATAAGTATCAAGACCCCTGCTGCAAACTTTTGGAGCCTTTGAAACAAGTGCGGATGCCGAGGATAAGGATGAATAGAGACAAGTCAAAGGCGAGAAGATCTAGAGTTAAGCAAGACGGCGCTCAAGAAGTGCAAGAGGTTCAAGATTAGTCTTGTTCAAAAAAATGAACTTGAAAAGCTGGTGTTACAATACATGGAATGCAAATGAAAAGCAGATCAGTAAATCAAGTTGTATGAAATATATCAGAAAAGTAAGAGACTGGTATCAGATATAGACAGTTTCTGCTAATCTTCCCGACGACTTCGAACAACGGCGTTGAACGGTTGCGGTGCCACAGTAAAACCAGTAACGGGAACTGTTGAAGGAGGTGGAGTTCCAGGTGGCACTGAGAATTCAAACCTCTGAAGCATTGCTGCTGTGATCAAGAAGTAGTTGGTCCTAGCAAGAGATTCGCCCATGCACATGCGTTTACCTAAAACCATTCAATATTAGTCAACAAAATAAAGGCTGAATACAAGCTTAGAGATAGATGAAACAGTACTTTGAACGCACCCATTCCAAACGGTATCAGGTACTCGGGTTTTACAAACTTCCCTCCAGTCAAGAACCGCTCGGGTCTGAAGTTCTCCGGATCTCCCCACAGGTCTTTTTCCAATGGACTGAAGTCAAACTGATGAATATGATGGTCTCCTGCTCAAGAGAATTCATGAATCTTGATCTTGAACTCTTTGAATTTTTGAAGTAAGTTACTGCAAGTAGGTGGGCTCACCTTGGGAATATTGTAACCGTTCAAAGTGGTGTCAGTCATGCTGTAATGAGGCACTGCAGTGGGTGCTATGTTGGCCACCCGCTGCACTTCAGCTAATACTGCTTCAGTATATGGTAATCTGAAAAAACAAACCAGAAATCAGCACATCGTCCAAGGATAATTTGAAGTTTACGTTTGTCAAATATTTCAACTTTACCTTGTCCGATCTTCAAAAGAAGGCAATCGATCCCCTACAACGCTTGAGATTTCTTCATACACCTTTTGCTGGATTTCAGGATACAACATCATGTACAAGATGGCAAAGGCGACAGAGTTGCTGGTACTTTCTGCTCCGGCTGTAAACATGTCCATGCAAAGGGCAACCAATTGTTCACCTGAAATCAAAAACTCGGTTGATTCCATGTACCATTATTGTCCAAACTTTCCGAAGCAACTTACGGAAGAAAGAAGTATCCTTGTTGCCCTTTTTCTTATCCATCTCGTTTAGGTACTCGTCGATGAAGTCTCTGGGCAAACTCGGGTCTCTGGTACTTAGGTGATCGTCAATGGCTTTCTGAAGGCAAAATATAAACGTTCAGGAACTTGTGAGGTTTTGAAGTCGAAGCCTCAAGGAACCATCAATGAATAAACGCATTTACCTCAATGAACTTTTCAGTGCTCTTTCTGGTCTCCAAAAAGGCCCTCGCTAATTTCGAAAAATACGGCAGATGCCTAAGCCAAGGATAATCGTTGATCAAATTCTGAGCATGGTTCCTGGACCGGAAGATGGCGTAAACTCGCTCCAGAAGCTCGTTCAGCTTTTCGTCATCATGAGGATATCGCTTGCCTGCTACCACAGCCCACAAAATGTTGACTAAGGGGAAACTGAAGGCGTTATGAATCGGTATGGATCCGTCATTGGAAGCCTGGATCTTCTTGTTGAACTGAACGAAGCACTCTTCAATTTCTTCATGGATGACGCCTTCCAGTGTTGTTTTGCCGAATCCCCAATCCCGTAACCTTCTTAGCGCGAACCGGCGTTGTTCTTTCAGAAATTCGTTGTTCTTCAGAAACACCATGCCTATCAAATTACAAAGTTTTTCCAATAATTTAAGCCAAAATTCAATAGCGTTTATTTGTTTTTGACTTTACCTAAAGGCATTTTCAGCTCAGAATGCAAGGCCAAAAAGACTGTCGGACGACAGTTGAACTCATCCCTCGAGAAGACTTCTTTTGCAGTTTTCCAGCCATTGACAATAATAGCCTTGTTCTTTCCAAGAAAGAGTCCACTAACTGGACCGTAGATCTGATGCAACTTGTCAAATGCTCCGGGAATTGTAGAATCTAGCTTAAGCAGGGCTGGTATGGATCCAATGATGGGATATGCCGGAGGACCTTGGAATAAAAACAGAGTTCAAAATTAAAGCAACTTTTAAAAATCTGATTGGTTGAGTAGAAATTTCAGGAAAATTTACCTGGTGGGAAGTTGGGACATTTTCTAGGCTTGAGTACCTGGTACAATGCGAATAGAGCAATCAGTAGTAATATGATTTCAATGAACATTTTCAAATCTGACTCATGAAACACCTAAAAATAATCTTGGTTTACCGCACTGGGCAAACTGCCTAACTTGACTGACAAAAACACTGGGCTGGCAGATGATACTTAAATGATGATACTTATTGATACTTAAACGTAACCAAAGTGTAAACATACATTTTTGTCCAGCTGAAAGAATCCACGAGATACTCTTTGTTCTTATGGTAGTCTAAACGCTTCAACTATATTTCGCTTACGCTTTTCTTACAATACATCACGTTCAATTGTAACATAATGGAATATGAGTTTGAGCACTACTCATGTCATGATATCGTTAGGTATAAATGTAGGTATAATGAATAATAATAATAACAACTGCCTACCGATACAGCTACCTGAGAATTCAACTTATCTCAAATCACATCCTTAGATCATAATTCCGTAAGGATTCTAACGGAACTTATTGCACAGCTTTTACACAGTACACACACACACACAACTGACACAAGACTTATTACTTACTTGACTTGACATTTGAGCAAAAGTTGGGTAACATTATGGTATCCTATTCCTTAAAGTATCAATTCTTAAGGGTATCAGGATGCTCCGGTTGTTGTTTCTCGTTTTTACGCTTCATCCACTTTTCCCAAAAGACTAATCCAAGTTTTGGGTAGTCTTGCAAAATGACGTCAGCATTAACGTAAATGCGTGAAAAGTCTTCTAGTTCCACCAGGTACTGCCAAGTATCCCCTTGTTCACGAGCATAAAGAACTTCCTGCACAAGATTCGTAGCGTTTTCCGGTTGTGGTTTTGGATCTTTGGAAGCTTTTTTGGCTGGCGATGTGGAAGCAGCACTATGGAAGGATTTTTCACTGTTTTGGTCGTCGTTAGTTGAAGCAACAACAGTAACAATAGTTGGTACTTCTTGGAAATTTCGTTTAGGAGCGTCAGTGTTAGCGAATTTTTTCCAAGTCTGGCTTGTAGATGGCATCTCTATCTTGTCCTCTTGAGTCTTCGGCTGGGCCAGCAGCGCTGCTTCTTGTTCTTCACGTTCCTTCCTTTTCTTGGCTTCCATCTTGCTCTTCGGTCCGATTTTGATTTTGACGATGTTCGACTTGGGTTTCAGTACAGGAGATTCTCTTTCCTCTTCAGTTTCGTCAGCAGCATGTTCAGATCGGCGAGGGGTCTTGTCGGAAGGACCAGGCACGTCATCCCTGACTGCGGTGGTGGTAGGTTTCTGTGAAGGCTTCTTTGCAGGAGCTTTCGGCAAAGGGTCTTCAACTTCATCATCCGATAGTTCGGCGTAACGACCGGTGCTAACAACAGAAGCTGCTCTGCTTCTGGTTCGTCTCGGAACTATTTCTTCTTGTCCAATCAGGGAGTCATGCAAATCTTTTTCAACTGGGGGGAGTGGTGTTTTTGATCTTAGATTTTGTCGTCCCGATGCAGAAGCAGCAGAGGAGGTCTTCTGTGACTTTCTCGCTGGTTCACCCTAGATTCAAAAAATCAAAATTGCATAACAATTTCGTACTTGTATCAATGAAGAATCTCCGTTTAGGAATTCGTTAACATGGCTTTTCAAAATCAAAAACTTACATCCACAGTCTCTTTCTTCTTTGCCGCTGGTGAGCTTCGAGGTCGCTTTTTGTTGACGCTCCCGGGATAATTCTTCTCATTGAATTCATCGACCATTTCCTGAACTGATCTCAAATGTTCTATAGGCTCCCAGGTACTGCTTTCTCTGCAAATCCAACAAACTCACTGTTATACATGTCACTCTTGAAACACCGACATCCTTCCACATCCGGTTTTCAACTTACGAAGGCCAATGAAGCCATTTAACGAGATATTCCGTCCTATTCTTCTTCTTCTTGTTCTTGCGTTTCTGCAGAATTTCCTCTACTTCGTACTTTTCCATGATGCCAGTTGCCTTTTGTGATTTGGACGTTGTTTTAGGTGATTTTTTCTTAGAAGATCCCGGCTCATCAGGTAACTTGGCGACAGCTTCATCCTTACGACTTGCAACAGTACCAACTTCAACTTGAGGCTCCAACTTGGGAATCTGCGGCTCGTCCTTGTCGCTCTCGTCCAGAGTACTTTCGTTACCCGATCGGTTATCCATTGTGCTGAAAAATTTGAAAATCAAAACTTGGTTATTTACTGTTTTACTATCATTCGATCTGCTCGACTGATAACGTCACTGTAATCAGTTCAGAATCACCAAAGCTACAGCCGGAAAATGACAGTAAAGCTTTCACTCTACTAGAATGGTATTTAGTTTTCCAGCTACATCTAACAAACTGAAACATTCAACATTCTAACTAGTTTTACCAATTATTATGGCCAATGAAGCTACAATCTCAACTTTGTTTGCTGGTGCACAGTTGGGCACCATTAGATTCTAGAATGGATCCTTCAGACTACAGCTTGAGCAAAGATTGTAGTTAGTTACAAGCTTATTACCTCAAATCAGTGGAAGGGCGAGTAGTAGCTAACGAGGCGCTAGTCAACTGGAAGATAGAAAACGAGAAAGTGAAAAATTAGAACCAAAAACAGCCAAGCAACACAAAATAGCCGCTTCTCGAGTTCAAACAGCCCCAAAAGTTAATATAATTTCAAAGTAATTACCCTGAACACAGGTTCACTATTTCCACTTCTACCGAGTTGGAGCGATGAGCTCATTAATTGCAATTTCAACTAAATTCGAATCTAGTTAATCGATAACTTTAGTTTCAGCAAACTAAACTTGAGCTTGTGAGTGATGCTATTGCTTTGCTAGAATCACAGGATCGACTAAATTTTCGACAACAAAACAAGCTTCAACTCACTGACGATCGCATTCGTCGTCGCAAGTCAGTCGTTGCCACAATAACTGCTTGGGCGGCGGGTAATCCAAACGGTCACGCATAATTGTTACGATTTCAAAAGCGATGAGAGGGACCACCCGTATGTAATAACATTGAAATCGGCATCCAATGTTGGGGGATCATCTTGACAACTTCGACAAAACTTCGGTGGTGATGCAGGCTTCAACATGCAAGATGAATGCTGTTGGCGGTTAGCATTTCGAGGGGATCTTGCATCAAAAGTTGCAGACAAGAATTGACACGCAAATCGTAGAACAATCACCAAGGTCAAATTCGGGATCAGCTGGTGGAAAATGTGTAAGTTTTGTAGCCTTGTGGAACCATCGATTCGGCTACATTTCCAAAATGAAGCATCAGTTAACCAAGGAATTTGGGTTTGTTGTTGTTGTTGCTGTTAGTGTTTTTCTGGTGTTACAAAGCAATTTTGCAAGCTGCAAAGATGCATTGGACTGGGAAGGCGCTGATGCTCTGGAAACATTGGACTTGAAACCCATTTTGAAGGAAGTTGAACAGTCACTTGAAGGTATGTTTTGAAGCTAATTGAAGGTTTCCGTTTTCAAATGCTAAACATCATTTTGTGTAATTGCAGTTATAGCTGAGCAGGATGATATCAGAGCAAAGATTCAACAGTTCCGTGAACGTCATTTGAAAGACTTCAAAGCGGTGCATCTACTGGACGAAAATTATGAACAAGGGCTTCCATCAAGAAAACGACGAGATGTGTCCACCGGAACTCGCTTGCAGTACCACGGTCAAGGTAAGTTGAGGCTCATTTAAAGCCATTTTTTCTGTTTGTGTGAAGTTATTTATATTTGATGTCCTTTTTAGAAGCGATTTGGGTACTGAAATCTGTTGAACGTTTCGCTAACCCCTTCGCATCATCTGGCAACGAGAGCTACATTGACTGCAGG
>JAQGBJ010003749.1:0-11847 GCA_034698345.1 Sphaeridia pumilis | reverse complement strand
ATTGAATGCTATGATCCGTTAACATTCCACTGATGTTTCCAGCTACTTTCGGGATGATCTCCGGGTCAGCCTCACTAGAAACAGTAATAATCACATTAGTCAACTTCAAAACACTTCAAAAAGATGTCTTTCATCTGCTCTTTTGAACCCTACCAAGCTTGTTCCAGAAAGTCTATCAGGTACATCCTCACATCAAGTGAGTTATCTGATTGGAAGTTTAACATTTCATCCAAGAAGTTGTCCAATAGAGCCGGCTGTCTATGTACTATGATTTCCGTAATCCTTCTCAGCATTTGAAGCTTCGCCGAGTCGCTAGAGTTAACTGTTGCTCTGGTCAAGAGGTCCGCAACCTGGAAATCAAACAATATTATTACATCTTGCCTTGTGTTCAAAATCTATTCAAACCTTACTCAAAATCATAATTTTATTACCTCAGTCTCTTCGTCCTCTTCATTCCGATCCGAGGACTCTTTCAAACCCTTGTTTGAATTACCTCTATCTTCTTCACCTCGGTCGCGGTAGAATCTTGAGCTACTCATATTGATCCAAGCAGTTTTCAATCAAAATTTCGCAACTGCTCTGAACTTCGTACAATATCAAGGAAGGTCAGTCAGGAAAAGGTCAGAATTGAACCAAGGAATCAATATGCTGAAAATCTGTAGCTCATTAAAATTGAATTTGCCAAAGCAAACTCATTCATTCATCAACATTCAGAAGAATTGGCCCACTTCATTCAGTCACTGCCGCAAGAGCCCGTTACAAGCTGATCACCTCGAATCAAATTTCAATCAAAATTTCAACTTTCCAATCATTTTTCCAACTCCAAAACTCGACATTTTCAGTTAAGCCAAGTGAATTCACACTTTTGCAGCTCGAATCAAAAATCAAAATCCAATCCAATCCATTTCAGTGAATGCCGACTGAGTCATCCACAACCAACGTCTTTGACACGCGGAAGAGATGCTACCGTGATCGCTCGTTTTATGACGCACCAAGATGAGCGCCACAGAGCCTGTGGATGAAGCTGACGTAAGTCTCTTTTCAGCAAGTGAATGTTTGAAATTTCGCGCTTCTCAAGATATGCTTGGAATGCCAAGGAGTTCTGAATTGTTTACGTTTTCAGAATTCTTCGGTATTCACGTTTCGACTTTCGACAATTTGTGCTAAAACCATTGTCAATCTTTCAGTTTGTGCCCACGTGGTTTCACCCTTGACCCATCGGGAACAATGTGTCTGGACGTTGATGAGTGCATCGATGACTCGAGGTGTCAGCAGGGCTGTCAAGTACGTTTCACCAGTAATCTATTTTCAGGATATATGAAGGCCGTAATTTTCTACTTTGCTTTAGAACATTATCGGAGGCTATAGGTGTGCCTGTCCAGAAGACTACCAGTTTGACCCGACTCTTGTCGCTTGCATCCAGGTATTGTGAAAATTTGACGAGAATTGTTCCACTTTCTGCTTGAGATAATTGGACATGACGTTTTTCCAGTTCAGCGGGAATTGCGTGGACGCTCCTTGTGCTTTTGGTTGTTCTCCACATGGGTCCGAAGGATTTGTTTGCGATTGTCCTATTGGATACCATAGAATTGGACAGGTGAGACTGGTGAAAGTAAAACTTGAAGAATATGAGCAGAGTTTACGAAATGGCCTAACATAATCCTATCACAGGGCCATTGTCTCTCGACCATAACGCCACCTGCCTACGGAGCTTACAATCTTGAAAATTCTGCTCATCCATCCGAAGGAACTGACAAGTATATTTCTACTGAAGGCTGCTTCTCCTGCAAGGTGCTCACTCACACAGTCAGCGAAATTTTGGAAATTAGTCGGTGTAATAGCGTTTGAACGTTTCCGTAGATCGGGGCTTCTCCTGGAAGGAGGTCAAGAATGACCATTTCTGACTTTAGTCTCAACGCTACAATCCTGCAGAACCATTCCGTTGCAAGCAACACCAAGAAATCGATGACCAGATAATCCTCATGGTTCCCATGGCCTATACCCGACCAAAAATACAGTATCATCCGACTGAGCCAGCAGTAACCTTCATGGTAGGAGGACCAACCCGCTTGTCCTGAAATGGCCAAATATTCTGGGCTTTTAATTAACGACTTTCACCTTTTCACTTTCTTGTAGGAACGAATCAAGTACGTGATTGCGACCGGAAACGAGCGAACCCTTTTTGAGATATCTTCGAGACCAAGAACATATGACCTGGAGATCATCGGCTACAGCGCTAATTCTACTTTGTACGATTAAGTAATTGTTCGCGTAAGTAATACATTTGAAGGCAATGGTGCTTTGGTCTGAAGTCTGAATCATTACTGCAAATTTTTTATTATAAGGATACTGCATTTACTTTGAACAATACTCAAATAGAAAGTTGTACAACTTTTACCAATTCGTTACATTAACCATTTTCCTTCCTTCAAGTAATTTAGCAAAAAAATCATTCCAGCTTAACTAACTAGCTGAATGTTCGAAAAACACTTTCACCACAATCGGAGAAAGTCCCCACATTACAAGTATCTTTTCTTCTCATGAACGGAATCAAGTTAAAATAAAGTAGTTTCAAGAATATGCTACAATTCCTCCAAATCTTGCAAGGAGAATGGGCTGCTGCTTTCTTGGTTCTCAAGATTGTGAAATTGTTCCATGACTCTCTGGGCTTCCAAATGTTGCTCGCAATCTGAACTGCTGGCAACCTGCGAATCCGACTCTTTAACAGCCGGTTTGTCGTCTTCTTCCTTGTCGACCTGGAGTGACGCTGGAGCTTCCTGGTTCAAGAGCTGCAACGTCTGAACATTAATTGGCCCGGAGCTACAACCTTGGTTACTTGGTCCAGGCTGTGGTGAGCCTACTTGTTCTTGTTGCAACTTGACCACTGCCGGTGCGCCTTCTGAAACAGAGAGAAAGTTGACAAACGTTGACACAAATGACAAACCACGACTCGACTCTCGCAAACGTTAATTTTCTTGGTCGCTCACCATTTTTCCAGGAATAATGGTGGATGTTGAGACACACTGTTCCTTCAGGACATCCCTTACATGAGGCTAGTCTGACCACATGTTCTTTTCCTCTCGCGAAATCAAATTCGGGGCCCTCCTTGAAAACCCGAAACGCTGTTAGGTAAGCTGGTTGGTACAACACGCTAACGCTGCGACGTTTTACCTGAAAACAAGCAAAAGATGTTTGTAAGTGAGCCGTTCAACTTTTCAACTAGCGACACGCTCTATTCAATTGATAGTTGCAAACTTACATCTAAATACGTTTCTTCTTTCAGGCATGTCGACAGTACCGGGAAACAAGGGGAATCCGCCTCTTGTCCTTTGATCGCACTAATGTATCGTTTCGGACAGAGCTGACTTGACTGAAAACAGAGACAAATTGAAATTAGAGCTTTTTAAAACCTTTCCACATGATCATTGTCATTTACAAATGCTTGGCCGTCGACCCTGCTGCTCTCTTTTTAACTCTAGTTAGTTTACAAACTTGTTCTACGACTCACCTTCAACGCTGCTAGTATCGCTCGTATAATTTTTGTTGCAAACACCTTAGCTTCATCCGTTTCCAACTCTTTCGCATGACACAAAGATAACAATTGCTCGAGGATTCTACTAGCCATTTTTAATTTCAACCCACACAATTAGGAGGGCACAATTAGGAAGATTGGTGTTCGCTCAATGAAGCGTCGACTCGACTGACACACCCTGACAGGTACTCATGAGACAAGGGCAGTTTAATTGGATTCAAGCGAGTCACTCGCTTTAATGTCATGTTGAACTCATCAAGTAAATACAGTCAACTTTTGGTCAGAGTTATCCCCTAAAGCAGTTGAAAAGACAAGAGTAAAGACCAGTAATCCGGCTCGAGCTCGGGTACAGGTTAATTCAAAATGTTTTTACTATTCATCATAGACTAAACGGCTACAAACTATACGATAGAGTATCATCAAAAGTATAAGATTAAGCTGGCTAAGGAGCTGCTGTGTATCAATCATCGTATAAAGTCATGGCGGCATCAATCATGGATTAATGTGGATCTTTGTGACGTGGTGTCCAAGCAGTCGCTCCTGGCTATATTGGCTCCTCAGATATGTGTACTGGAAGGATGGTGAAAGTATAATTACTTTTGCTAGTTATTTTAGTGTTGAAGAAGGAGCAAGTAATTATAGATTGAATTAATACCTTCTCCAAAACATTCGATTCCACATAGCAAAAGACGTCTGTTTTGACGTGACGGTAGTATGATGGGTGTTCATGGGGAAAAACAAGACGTGCATCTCGTAAGAATCCTGGGACTTCTAAGACCAATGATGAACACGTAGTAATATTAGATTTTAGATACAAGCGTTCAACAATTTTGATGGAATCTCTCCTTCTCACCGCATAATAATACTGTCGGTTTGCGGCACAAGCCCGGGCATTGGCAGTCTTTGCCCCGCATTCCACTCCGCATTCTCCTATGCCACTCGTCGTAACATTCGAATACAGAGCGTGGGAGCCCATCGCGGACAGCTTTACATTTCCTTCCATACGAGAGAGACACGTGGTGGGCAGGGTCTAAATGACCAAACTGTTCCGATTCGTATCTCACCCCACCGAAATCCAGGCCATATCGACGAACTGAATAGTTGAACTGCGAAAATAGTTGTGGCAGTTGCGAGTGAATCTGCTCTAAGATTTCACGGCCGTACGCTGAGTCTGATGTTTGGCAGGTTAATTGAGTCTTGGTGTTGACAATGGAAAACACACCATAGTGATAGCCGGATGCCTGAATTGTAAAAGTCCATTCGGTTCTGCTAAAAAATCCATGGTCACCCAGCCAAGATAAGGCGGGACTGATTGTTTCAACTGAAAACACTCCGTCATGTTCCGCTGTAGCCCAATGGACCTTTATCAAAGCGGCGACGACTGTCGGCTTCAAGCCCAGTATAAACTGCGACACTTCAAAATCATGTCCGTACAGCTCCAGCGACACCTTTTCAAGCTTCATGCTGTTTAAAAATTCTCCAACTCCCCTCAAGTTGCCTGGTGTCAAGTCGAATCTACAAAATTTACAACAAATATATACACACTGGAGAAAGCATACGGATAATACGAGCAGCAAACCACAACAAGTTTATATTACCGAAGACTCATGTCGTTCAGCATTGGGAATCCGGACTGGAATGAAGGACCCTGAAGCCACTCGCCAAACAGTTGGCCATCTTGGTTGTACCTAATGTCCTCCCCTAGAACACTCTCAATCCAAAAAGGAAAGTCGCCACACCACAAAAGCTTCAATGTCTGTTACATTACAAAATGAATGTAAAAATACATCCAATTCAAAATCTCCCACATTTCGCATAAACCACAGCTAACCTTTAGTTTCCGGAACCTCTCAAACACGCTCGATCCAACGAAGGGCCAATACGCCGACACAGTGATGGTCAATTCTTCCAACTGGATTTTTGCCACTTTCTTTCCCTCTTTCTCGTCTTCAATGGCGGTTGTCGTCCACGCCGGGTCCGCAACAGCTCCACTTTCATCCTGTTGAACGTCCCGCTGTATATATTTAAGTTCCAGCTTCTTCAAGTTTGGAAACATGCGTGGAAATTCTACGAGAATTCTCAACCCTTCTGAAGGCCTAAAAGTCACCACTTGAAGCTCTTCAAGACGAGAAAAATATGGCAATATGGCAAGCAACCAGACGTCACAACCTGACACAACAGAAACGCTTTTGACCATCAAACCGCTGTCAAATTCAGCCTGCTCGGCAAATTCCATGTAACGTTCCATGGGAATGTACTCTTTCGGAGCGTCCAGGTCGCACTGGCATTCGAAATAAAAGTCGACATCGAGACTACAATGAGAAACGAGGACCGGAACTTTTTCAGCTGCTGGCCTTAAATCCAAAAGTCCCGTCAACCGAACCAACGTCTTTCGAGCTAGCAGCTTGGATGCAGCAACGCAAAAAGACTTGTTCATCAGCCGAACCTTTTTTAGATCTTCTACGGACAAGTGCTTGCAAATTTCATACAAAACCTAGAAAAAAATCCACAGAAATGAGTACTTTTGATTCACTTTGCATTCTTTCTGTTTCAGTATTTTGAATTAAAAAAGTTGCCAAATAACTCACCAGATCCACTTTTGTCCATGCCAATTCCTCCCCGACTTGATCGGCGATTTCTGCTTCAGCTTCCCCCATTTCGTAACCGAGTTTCACATGGATTCTGTGCTTCAAAATCTCGTTTCAGACACCAGTTGCCAGCCGGACCAAATCAAGACTCAACCGGACCTGCAAGTAAAGCCTTATGAACTGATTCCCAGCCACGAATTCATCTCTATTGATTTCACCACAAATGTGTCCTTTCTTGGTAAAGCCGATGCTCAAGATGCACTTCATCTTCGATCCTTTCCGCAACCCGAGGCCTTCCATTTTATCACTTTATGACTCGTCAGGTAGAAAGTGCCTTTTCACTGTATAAATATTCCTGTCTCAATCTACACAAATCTTGCCTCTCTGTCATCCAAAAACTTGAAAATTTTGTCACAGATGCTCCGCTTGATCATGTCGTACCTCAAACAGAACCGACACAATCCATTCAACCGGAATCAGAAATTAATCAGCCATATATATTTTTCTCCACTCACTCAGAAATTCGCCTACATTTCCTTTCACACAGATCAAAGTACCTGAGAAAGCAATCTCGGGTCTGAAAAGCGTATCAATTACAGCACAGGATTCAGATTCAAACGGAATTGGAGCAGCTGCTTCTATTATGGGTTGCTTTGAAACCGAACGTCTTTGAACATGAGCAACGCCACCGAAACTCACCATCGAATTCCCGTCAACTTCCATCGGAGTCAACTCGTCCAGTAAACGACGCTCGCTTCTCAACAGCGTCCGCCCACGGACTCTCTTCAAAGACGCTCTCGCTCTGGGCCCATCTTCAACTTGAACGACTCGATGACTCATCCCCAGCAGCTTCTCCAGTTGAGACCTCCGTCTTGGCGCTGGTGTCGTCAAAGTGGTCAAAGTTGCGGTAAATTCCGCTAGAGATGTCGTCGCTGTGACCTGGAAGCATATATATACACGAATTTGTCAATTTCTTTCCTTTTTATCCTGCGTTTAACAGCATGCTGTTGTTGGTCAAGTAAACAAAGATTATGTTATGTACATGTTTGTTTGCAGTTGCATTCATGAGAGTGATTCTCACTTGATAACTCAATGCAGCGCCATCTACCAGCATCGGGTTTAGCGTGCAAACACAACACTGTGTCTGCATCTTTATGGAGAAATCATAAACTACAAAATAATTCCATTACTTTCTCTCAACTTACCAACATTTCCCGAGTTCCAGTTCTTCAGCAGACTCTCTTCTCAGGTGACTTGGGCGGCGATCGCCACACAAGTAGCCGCTGCTCCAAGCTACCATCGAAAAGGCGTCCAGCAGCATCAGAACCTCAAAGACAAAAGTCCAAAATTTTGAAACTTCATTTCCGCAATGTCGATTTATAGTTTAGTCATCCATCAGAAACCAATCTCAAATTTTGCACACCAAAACCTTAACTGCCATTCTTTTTTTTCTGCCTCCAGCCAGCCAACTTTCTCTCGTTTACACACAGCTTTCAGAAACGCTCCCATGTTCGCATGCATCATAAACACGTGTAATCACCAATTAATTGACCCACAACAATCTCCTTTTTCATCACATGTCGTTCCCACGGTGTCCAAGACACCGACGGTTTCGGTGTCGGCTCACTGGTGTTTCTTGAGTCAAAAAACAATTGATGTAGCATTTATTCCTTAAAATTATACATTTGACAGCATTTACTGATATTTGATTAATTTTTCTTATCTAAAAGACCTTCAGAAACATTATTCTCCCATTCACTATACTCTAAAGTAGGAATAGATCCCGAAGTACACGAATACAGCGGATTATCCGATGAAACTTGCTCCAAAGGTCTTAGCTGGATGTACTGAATGCCGTCCGAGTTATCGCAAATGATTCTTGCTAACGTGATCTTCCGAATGGTTGCCAGTTGAGCTATAAATACAGTTTTCAAAATTAGTCTAAAATTCAAAAGTTCCCCATTCAAAATTTCTTTGTTTTCATACCTGGAGTAAACGGACGACCTCGAATACTTCCTTCGTACCAGAACCGATCCCCTCTCTTCAACCTCGAAAACTGATCGGCCAACAGACATCCAAGTGTAGGTCCAACCATGGCTCCGGGAATCTTCTTTTCAGACAACATTCCAGTGTACAAGTCAACATCATTGACGTTCCTGCAAAACCCAATCAAAGTTACCAACAGCTGAACCTATGACTGAAAACCTCGGTGATTCAGAACTTATTCACTCACGAATAGACTCCTTGAGCCAACTGCAAAGCGTTCCAATCCCACAACTCTGCTAGATTTTCAAAGTTGGCAACTGGCGACAGACCGCAAGCTTGACGCCACTTGGTGTACGGCGGTATGCCATGGTCTCGACTACGCTGAATGTTGATAGCCGCAAGATCCAAGCCCAGTAACGAGCCGTTCTTGTTCTCAAACAAGTGCTTTGTTAGCTATATCAAAGAGGTCATTAATTAAAATCTGTTCTTTCTCAATTAGCCTCAAGTCTTGAAACCCAAAACCTTACTTCAGCAGTAAAATAGTTGTCAGCCTGCCCAGCCGGCTGCGTCGTCAACCCTCTGAGCATGTTATCCAAAGTTCCTTCGTCCCACAGTCTAAACGGATCGTAGAAAAGCTGATGAAGTGGAATCTCTTCCAGGACGTTCCTGTTCTCATCCATCATCTTGATGTTCCCCTGGAGAAGCGAATGCCCAAATCGGTACGCTGTAGAAGCAAAGACATTGGAAATAGAAGCGTCCGCACTGGCATCGTAGCCTTCGTAATAGCCATCAGCCTGAAGTGTAATTCCAGCAGCGTCGCTCAGCTCTTTGCCCAGTAGCACTGGCAAGTACTCGTTGTAAATGACGTGTTGAAGTTGGGCAATGATGATTTCTCGGGTTTCGAAGTACACTTTGCCGTCATGGCCGTCGGGGAAGAGCGCGACTAGCTGGTCAGCAATTTTGTTGTGTTGACGGACCCACAGAAGATGCATGGATGTTAGCGCCATCTGCTCGTTGACACGAGCGTCACCTATGTCAATGGTTAAAATTAGTCTTTGGTTCTTACTGCGCAGTTACGAGTAAGTTTAATTGCTTGCTCACCTGCAGTAAAACACATTCTCCCCTTTTCAGTCTCTTCAGGCACATTGCAACCATCCAAAAGGTCAGTGGAAACCGGAAGTAGTCTTCGGCCGTTGCCCAGTCTGTACGTTGTCATGTAGCCGTGAGGGTCATCTATGTTGATTTCGCGGTACATTCGAATTCTGTCATCGTTGCCGCCATAGATTACAGAGCCGTCGATGTAGGCCGTCGTCATACTGAAGTGGTTTCGGGGACCTAAAGAAACTGTGTTTGATTTGGTGCTGTCTTCGTTGATTTCAAAAATTTTGAATTTCCCGCTTACCAAATTCACAACTCGGCCATACGGCTGACCTCCATTGGTTTGTACACTTGGTTCCTTCGACATTCCACATTTCGCTTGTCTCATTCACTGAAAATTGGATGCATTCAGGATGAAGTACCGGAGCTTCTCTGTCGTCCTTGCAGCAGCTCAGCGTTCTAGAGGCGGGACCTGAGCAACAACATTCAAAATTTATTAGCACGCGTGGAAAAGCGCGGGAGCGCAGGCGCGCAGCGCCTGCGCTCCTCGCGCGTTACATAAGCGTCTCATCTCCTCCTCATCACTTGCTACACCTGTGAGCCAGAACCTGTTCGCCTCCAAAGACCTTGCTTTTTGCCACCTTCACACGCATCTTACATAACACTAGGAAGCACGCATGCGCGCTACGTGTTACGTAACTTTAAAACTAACCTGGTCCAAGCGCTATTGCCACAATATCATGAGCTACGAATTGTCCAAGAATTGGCAACATCAAAGTAGCTTTCGCAGCATCCACCTTTCGGTCCGCATGGATCACAGTGCTGATTTTCCTGGGATGTGGCAACGGGCCTCCGTCGGAGGCCTTCCTGGGCACTGAAATACCATCAGCGTAGTCTGGCATAATGACCCTTCTGAAAGGCTGGTTGAAGGCGCCCCAACCAGGATTGTTCACATTGTTGCAGAGCCCGTCGCCGCTGTGGTACGTGTTCTTGGCTGACCCCAAAACGGTACACAGGGTCACGTTCAGCGGTGGTATGCAAGGCGTAGCAGGGTTTGAAGACGCTTTGGGGTTTTTCATGCCTCTGGTCGCTTGTTCTTTTGTAAGGTTCATCCTGAAAAAATCCATATTTTTACTACTCTTCCCACTACCCCAAGTGCTAAGAAATCTACTTACTTTTGGGCGACGAACTTCGACGCCTGGTCCATATAGAACCCATTGGTGGAAATCTTGGCCGACTCCACAGTCCCCTGCATGAAGGTCTGATGTCGTCCAGCAGGCGAATGTTTCTTGATGACTTGGCCACTTTCCCGCATCCGGTCTTCCAAAGCGAGGCGGACATTTTGAGCCTTGTCGGCCTCGGCGTAGGCTTCGGAGACTACAGCATCGGGCGCTTCTGACTTGAGTACAAGAGCGGGGAAAACATCGGATTCTTGCTTCAGTCTCTGGTTCACGTCTACAACGTAGCAGAAAGCACTTATTTAGAATTTTTGTAAAACAATCAAATTCAAAAACTATCCAATTAGTTACCTGGAATAGGCCACGTGTTGAGGAAGAGGGCGTCCACATCAGCGGTTCGGGGCTCAGGAGGAGTTACGATGGGCGATCCCAAGAGCCCGAACACATTCAAAATGACCAGAATTGCTAAGAGACTGAAAAAACTCTAGAATTAGTACAAAGTCTTATTTTACAGAACCAATATTTTAGAATTTGAAAAACCGGAACTTACAACGCAGCTCCAACTATTGTCCACCAAAGAATCCTGCCGTACTTGGCAAAGAAGCCTGTGATTCCACCACTGTTTCCGCCATCGCCGCCGCCCAGCATCGGCGTACTTTCCGATGGATCCGTCGTCATGGCTCCTTTGATTTCCTTGAACATGAAGAACTACTAGAACAGTCGTCAAAAATCAGGCAGCGCTAGGATCAACCTAGTTGTGTGCCTGTGAACGTGGCTTTTTGGCAACTAAAGCCAACGAAACACGTGATGGAAAGGCGAGAGTCTTGGACCAGAAGCCATAGAATTGTTGGAGCGACTGCCATCAAACCTGTTGTTATTTGAGACAGGTGTATTTCTTGTCCATAAGAATCAATGGAAAGCTACGAGATGAAGAGGACATGTGCCTGACCGAGCAAAACGCAATGTTACGTAACACGGCAAATATTCGCAAAAGATGATACTGTTGCCTGCCGTTCGTTTATGTAAGCTGTGAGAAACAACAAGTTATGTAAACTCTACAAAATCCAGAACTGCTGTTCTTCTAGTCAAAGCAAAATCTGATTGAGATGTTTCTGCAAAAGACGCCTTAGCAATGCAAGAAGAGGATATATTTCATGCTGAAAGATACAAGAAAAAATAACAAACAATTCAGAAGTTACTTGACTTCGCCTAATAAGCCTGTAGTCAAAAGGCCTGAAGTTGGATGAGTTTTGCGTCGTAACGGTTGATGAAGTTGAACAAAAATTCAGCTTCTTGGCGTCTACACAATTTTGTGTAGACGCAAGTAAAGTTGAAGATTACGAATGCCGAAAAGAAAATGGCGAAGCATTGCCGATAAATCTGGATGCCTCCAGAATCGTGCCAGTTGCAGACGAATACTGCGAAGACGAGGTATTGAGCTGCTCGAAGGTAGAAGGGGGCGTAT
>JAQGBJ010003748.1:0-11848 GCA_034698345.1 Sphaeridia pumilis | reverse complement strand
ATTATTTTCAGCCCCATTTAATAAATGCACCACCGCGCCATCCGCTAGATGGCGCTGGGTGGCGCTTGTCGCGAATTTTGGCGTGCCAATAATTGGCACGCCAATGCTGTAGGCATAGGAGCAAATTTATGCCTAGTGTACGTTACCTAGGTACCTACTGTCTATACCAACTGAAATCAAAGTGAATACTGCGGAATAAGTTGCCGCGCAGCGCCTTATTTACAGCACTGCGTGGAGGAGTGGGAAGATGGCGCTTCAAATGACAGGTTTTATAAACGTTTACAAAAGTGACTCCAAGGTTTTTTCGGAAGAAATCTTTGTTGTTGTTTCAAAATGACGTTGAAAATATATATATCCGGATTTCCCGAGTTCCGTTTGGAAATTCTGCGACGGGGGGAATTCTCAACTCCATCGAGTGGTAAAATTCCGTTTGTTGCGTAATATCAGTTGCCATTTGACCGGCTACTTTTCAAATTTTCCAACCAAGAAATAGATACGTTGACTGATTGTGGGATATTTGCTTCAATTCCATGATGATTTGGAACATAATTACTTGTTGAAGGCAACTTGTCTGTAACTTTATTTTGACTAATTACAGCTAGTTCCAGCTAAAAGTGTAGGTGCCAGGACAAAAATAGACGATAGAAGCAGGCGAGGACGTTATAATTATCCAAGATAATGACAATTGTTTAAAATTAGCTCAATACAAGTTACATTGAGCAGAAGCTGAGGAGACATGTTATATAATCAAGAAAGTATAAGAAAGTATATATTGCACTGCGCAATTCAGATTATCATAATAACAACCCAAGCTCACAGTTGCGCCGACTAAATCAAACCGTTGAAGTCGATGATTTTTGAATTTCGCGCCAAATCATTGAATTTATTTTGGTGATACTTGATGTTTTTGTGCATTGTCAATATTTCCCGCAGTAGAATTCCCCGTTGAAAAATTTTGAACTCGGATTTTTAGCTGATGTGATAGCCCGTTTCATTTTACACATGTTAGGTCCAAGGAGTGTCCGAATTGGTTGTACCCTATGCCCAAAGTGGGCCTCCGAAGGATTTAGCGATGAAAAATCTTCGAAGTCTCATAGCTCTGACACCTGAAGACCTACAAAAATTTGGTATACACCAAAAGACGCGTGAACATGTGTTCTGTCATCCTATAGTATTAGTTGAAAGTTACCGATTTTAGAAGTGGCTTCAGAGGCTCAAAACCCAAACCGGAAGTGCCGCCGAAGTCATTGCTGAGCATCCTGTGGACGAACGGGTCATTGGAGCTCAATCAGACTTTTTTGTGTCAAACCTCGGGCTAAGTACTATATGTGTGCAAAATTTCAGTTTTTTGACACTTGTACTTTTTGAGCTGTAGGCCCAAAGCTTCAAAACCCAACCAATTCTGGGCGGTCCTGCAGCCTTCGAAGTCCGTTGAGCATGGCGAATGTAACCAATACATGTATTTTCATGTCTTCTACCGTTTAAAAAGAGTTTCAAGCTTGTATGACTTCATTTAGCTGAGATAAGGCGGTTTTTGTTTAAGCATTACGGCTTACGGGAACGCGGACTTCAACACTAGAGCCTGCGGTTTGAGAATCGCCGTTGCACTTTGATGAAATTTAAAATTAAGCGTGCGTCTTTCCGTGTCACGACGATTTCATTTTCTAACATCGGCATTTCATGAAAGCAAAAAAATTCCATAAATTAAAAATGTCAGCTCGAATATATACTGGAGAAAATTTATTTTTCAAACAACAGTTTAATGGACAACTACAGTGCGAAATGTCGAAAAATACGCAACACTAAACTAAAGCTCATCTACAATAAGCTAGGTACAAGGTACATGTTTACCTGTTAGTAAAACTCTAATGACTTACATGAGCGATATTTAGCATTAATCATCAATCACACTTTTTCATTATTGCATACCATGACATAACCTGGCGAAAAGATTGGCTTCAAAACTATCTGACCTTAACAAGTATTCAACTATTAACTCATAATACTACCGTTAATACACAATTCAGCATGATTTGACGTACAACAGCTTAAAAAGTGAACAGTGCAGGCAATCAGATTTCAGATGTAAGTATTCACGAAATAATCAACAATAACGTTATCCTACACTATAGGCTTTTCCGGACAGAAGGTTAGCAATATGCCACTCATTATAATACCCTCTAGAAGTCATCTTTTGGCAAAAAGAGAAGCCCAGATCACAGTTGATCAAGTAGCACATAACTTCCGGATCCAAACAATGTTTTCCGACGTCTCGAGGAACCTGGGTGGCCAACATACTAGTTAAGCTTGCCTGAGTGAAAGGATAATACCTAAGTTCTTTTCCTAAGCTGGAAGAGGACATTAAAAGAGGATTCCAGTTCCTCCTAAAGCACTGTACTTTGTATCCCGTCATGGTCACGACAAACTGCAACTTTTGAAATAGATCGGGAACGAGATACGAATCCAACGAATACTTTGAGCTAGAAAGTAATACATTGTCCAGTGACGCTAACGCTGTCCACAAATTCATAGTTCCAGCTCTGTATTCTGTTACGGTTCTTGCCATTTCAGCCCTCAGTCTACCGATACTTACATCTGCACTGGACTTGGCGGTCATAATGACGACAGCTTCTGAAGCACTGAAACAGTATCTAGATTTTTGAAACTCTGTATGGAGTTGACGGTTCTCATAATCTTGGTCATCTACTTCTCTAGAAGTTTGCCTCAATCGTCCTACAACCAGTTCTGACTTTCTCAAATTTTCTTGGGATTCAACAAACCTTCCTTTGAGACAATGCTGTAGAGAACCTATTTCTTCCACTATGTATTCTAAAACACTGCCAACAACACTATCATTTCCTATGAATTTGGTGGCTTCATCGAGGTACCGCGGTACATCCGAAAAGTTCTGGGGCTGGGAAAATGGCGGAAAAACATGTTTGGTACGAACGGATACAGAAACTTCCTGACTGGACTCAATTTTTTGTTCACTTTTTTGAATTGATCCTGTTGTTTTCAAGCTGTTAACCATGGAAGCTATTTCTGCTGAAACCTCCGCATCCAAGGATGATTGTCGGGCTGATGATGTCATTGTGACTTTCACATGGACTTCAAGTTCAACTCCAAACACCGCACCCACAACAACAAAGGAACCAGGGTTGCCAGAAGATTCCAGTAGGTCGTCATACACGGCATCGACCATTCCTTTGGCGCACGGATCAACCCGTTCTGTCTTGGATCTGCAAAACAAAGAAACCAATAGTAAAACTTGGCGAGCGTTTCAAAATTTACAAGTAGCGAGTCTCGGGCTATCTTACTTCTTTGTGTACTTGATTATATGCACAAACGACTTCCTCTCCCCTTTTAGTTCCGACCGAACGTCGACACTTGCGGCTATTCTCCCACTGAGGAACCCTACTGCCAAGTTGAGTTCTGCGGCACCGCCGAGCTGCATCACGTCGAGGTAGTCAAGTTGAGATTCTATCCTGAAGCTGTGGAATGATGTACTTGGAACCAGTTCGGTCTCCACTACCACTTTAAAATCGTCGTCAACCAGTTTAGACCTCAGGAATGCGTCAGTCTTGAAGTCATACAGTTCAAGATACTTGGGTCGACGGTCGAATGCAGGGACCTTGAATTCTATTCCAAAAGTGACATGGACTCCCAAGCCAAACAACAACAGAAGTACCTAGAAGAGGTCAAGGAAAATCATTAGATATTTAGAAAGCTTTGTGGTGCTGGACTCAATTCAAGTTTCAGTGGTAAATACATCATAGCGAACTCCTTGAGAAATAACCGGAATCAGAACGGTGTAGAACCTACCAGCATTTCTGCGTTGTGGGCTTGGACATGTAACGAGGAAGATATCACCGATAATCTTGTACCACTTGTAGAACACAATTTTGTCGGAAAAGTTTCTAATGAAGCTGACGATTACTGACTGCAGGAATTTCTCCATGATTTACACGCTTGGTCCTGGTTCGACAAGTTGAAATCCGATTCCAAAACAGCGTCAAATAGCAAAATTCTACTTTCTGCGGGCAGAATTGGCAAACAAGTGGAACAACAAAATGTAAACAAACTGCAGGATGATTCCGTATTCTTCTCACCACGGTTGGTATACGACGATGTTTGACTGAGTGACTTGTGGCGGAGATGAAGCTGCGGGAAGCGTATTATCTTGCTGGGATGAAATTCCTTGTAAAGCTGTTTAACTTATTTCCAAAGAGTATTCTTGAGAACTCGGCCATCTTCTATTTGTCTTGTTAAAAGCTGTTCATCTTTTTCTCGGTCAGTCTTGTGCTTCTTCTTGTTGATCATCTATTTGTCACGCTCGACTTGGAATACACTTCGAGAGAATGTTTTCTTCACTTGGTTGTTCCAGGCAGCCCAATAGTAGCAACATGAGGAAGTAGATGGCAGTCCGCTGACTGATTTCAAAGCCAACCTTCATATACGTACACTATGAAACGATAATCACTAAACTGACCGACCAATTCGATTTCCAAGTAGTTGATACCCTGCGATTCTAAGAATTTCCCCTAGAAATATGCATGACCGGTGATAATGCTTCTTGTTACAGCATTTACTAAAAGTTCAAGAGGAAATCGGTTGAATGTCCGGTCATGAAGATTCGGTCGATACTTCTCGCTTGTTCCAACGGACTTACTGGTATCAGTCATTTCCAAAAGCGAAGTCGTAACGTTGGTAATTAGTACTGACATGCTGTTCGTGAATGACATTCATGAACAGCTCACATACCTTTCGATTTCCAACATGGAATGATAAGAGGTTCGTACGTTCAAGATTACTTCAAGACTAATACTTCCACAAGGAACGTGGCTTTAGTTGGATCGAATCGATTACAAAATATTTTTCTGGATTTTTAGGGCCGTAATAACGTCAAAGTTAGTGGGTTCAGCAAGAACTATGCTAATCGGCTGTGGACGTAATTATCAGAACCAAGATGTGCCGTGTAAAAGATTTCGTCCGACTCCTCGTAATATTTTGCGGTATAGCCGTGATAATAAGGTCTCAACCGACTCGAGTGAGAGATAAATCTGCAACCTTGCTAAAAATAATTCATTATCCTGTTCTAAAACAGTTTTGTCTGACAGCTCCCCAGCAGCATCAGTAGCATTTGCAAAGTCTCCATTTCGGAACTGCACTTCTCGCAAACCGAGAAACCGTTTATAGAACTTTATGAATACTGCACAAGACGAAAAACTGGACTGAAGACACTGAAGGCCCTTAGGGGCTACAAGTTATTGCTCGTATCATCAGAAGGAGAAAAACTTGTGATGGTCGTGGACCTTGGCAATGAATCTTTGAAGTTCCGCGATGAAGAGAAATTTTATGTCCTAGACGGCCGAAAATCTCCAACCGATCTCGGTACGATTGGAACTTCGGCCGCACAGTCAATCAGCTTGGAAAAAGGCAATTTCCCAGTGGAGCCGGGGAAATCATATGGACTTTTCCTCATCAGGTCTACCGACACTAAAGTCAAGGACTTCAAGTTGCAAAGGCAGTTTCGGGACGTTTTCAAAGATCGGAGTTTGACCGCCGAAATGAAATCTGTTATAACTTCGAACTTGGTTGACTTCATGAGCTTCTGTACGTCGTCGACTTGCTCTTCAGTCACACCATTCGTATCTATTCTGGGTCACCTGAGTCCTTTGTGGAAAGAAGTTCCTGATTTTCCAGCAGCTACGCCATTGAGCATTGGCTACTGTGGTCCTAACTCGATAGAGTATAATCGGGTACATTTCTTGCAAACCACGCCTACGCCGGGGGAGCCCAACCGTTGCTTCAATCGGGCGTCCGTAGCAACTTCATCAGAGCAACCGCAAAATCTTTTGCCTCCTTCGAATTCAGTTGAAGATATGGACTGCGTGAGCTCTGACGTAGGTGAGTCTTTTCCAGCATCAAAATACTACGATGAATCGAACGGTTGGTTTCAATAGGTTGGTAATTGATTTCTGGACTCTTCACAGTAAAAGAACAAGGCATAGCTGGCCTCAGGACACAAAGAAGGCGAACGGAAAGGGTCGAAATTCTAAAACAAGGTGTTGGTCAGATTGATGAACATGCAGCTTGGATGTGCAAAGGGTCCCTACCAGATGCTGCAGCCCTGCTGAAACGGAAGTTCATAGAAAGCTGGGTTCAAGTGTCAATTGTCAACAGCAAATGTTTCTTCTATTGTCGAGTGTGCAGCAAGTTCTTTCAAGTTGGATTTCGACCAGACTTGAATAAGATAAGAAAACGACAGAAGATTACCAAAGATGGCGTATCGAATACGAAACCCATTGATAATCACAAGGATCTGATGGATCACATCAATCATCCTGTTCACGTTGTTGCTTCGCAGATGATGGAAGAAACGAAGACAGACCCCGAAAACATCGCTGATATTGTGGAACGTTACGAAGAGTCAGAATATCGCCTATACAAGCCAACAATCGACTTGATTCGCTTAGCCTACACCGAAATAGTTTCAGACGTGCCGTTTAGTGGTCACGAAACATTTGTGGAAAGTTTAAAATTGATGGGACTGGATCTGGGAATGCACCACTACGATAACGCTGGATACCTTGCCATTACAAAAACAATTTCTGAAGACTTCCGCTTGACATTACTGCAATATTTGGTTGCTGCCGGGAATCCTTTTTCACTGGTTTTAGACGGTTCGCACGACAATACAAATAATCACTTATTCTGTGTCCTCATCCAATCTCTAGAGGAAAGTCATCCAATGATGTACTTTTACCGCTTAATTCACCTGAAGAAAGGAGAAACGTCTAACGACATAGTTGCAGCGCTGATGGCAAAAGTTGAAGAAGATCACGCAGCTGTTCCTGGCTTCAAGGACTTCTTCTTAAGCAAGATTTATGGGATGGCTTCTGATGGGGCGTCTGTCATGACAGGAATCCGAAATTCTGTCCATGCCAAGCTGAAGACTATTTCGAGACGTCACATTGTGCTTTCAAAGTGTATGGCACATTCGCTCGAGTTGTCCACGAAACAAGCAGTGAAGTCTCTCGGAACTGGGCTATACATCCAATCTTTAGAAGGCAAAGCGAACAAACCATACACCTACTATATGTCAAGAGGGTCTTCAAGGTGGATTCGATTCAACGCCGTGGGCGACAGGATGGGCATCAAAGTGAAAAGATTCAAAGCTCATTATCCAATTAGATGGTCGTCATCGCATTACGAAGTAATGACCTCGTTGTGGCACAACTATTACGTTGTTCTACGAGATGTAAATGCCGCCAAAGAAGATAAAAAAACTCCGTTGAAAGCAAGAAAGAGCGCCAACTCGGTCTTTGAAATTTTCAGCGACAAACAATTCCCGTTGTACGTAAACGAAATGATCGACTATCTTGGGGCCTACAAGAGCTTGAGTTTGGAATTTGAAAGGAGCAAAGGGACACTGATTGGTAAAAAGGATGTCGTTCTGCAAGGACTTCAACGACTAGAATACTTGAAAGGAAATGTCGGGCCAAACGTTACATCTTTTTTGAAGTCTTGCGTCTGTACAGGTGTTTGCGATGGAACTTGTTCAGTGGAACAATACGGCGCTTGCAAGGATCTTAAATGTGAAGGCGCCAAACTAACTGGTGAATCCCTACATGGTACAGAATTTCGGCAAGTCAGGCACCAACTGTACACAAATTCTATCAATCAGCTGCATCAGTACTTTGATTTCGACCGACTGGAAGCTTACAATGTAATGGATCTACGCCAATCAGTTGATAACAGTGACATTACAAAGTTCTGCAATTTTCACAAATGGGATGATACTGTTTGCACCAAATTCCGAATTGAGTTCAACCAGTTTTCGAATGACGTCAGGAGTCTATACGCCAGCCAGCTCCAAAGCAAAGAACCAGTTGAGTTGTGGTCTCTGGTCTTGAGCAATACCGAGATTAACTTCAGCAGCTTTCTAAACGAAACTTTACGAGGGGTTCTGACAGTACCGGTTAGTTCTGCGGATGCTGAACGTGTGTTCAGTTTGATGACCAGAATTAAGTCCCGTGAGCGCTCGAGCTTATCACCCGAAAACTTGGAACATTTAATTCGCATAAAGATCAACGGCCCGAAAGAACTGAACGAGTTCGATGCTTTTTATTATGCAACTGTTTTCCTAACGTTTCACGTCCGTTCGGATGACTGCACCGTAGGTAGCCGAAACAAAGCATCACCTTTCGGTTCTTCTCGCCGGAGTAAGCTTTTTTAAGCTGGACATGCAACTGCATTTAGTGCTAAATGACATTGCGCGTTCATTCTCTTTAGAACTTCACTAGACTTTCAGAAAAAGTCTTTGCTGGTTTGGCATTATATTCTGTACAGTTAATAAAGTATCAAAGTAGTTGCTCAAATGTTCATAAAAGTTAGTAGATTTCTTTCTAAAGTTGTGTTACACGTGTCGCTGCTTATTGATAAGTAATAAAATTTTCGATTCAAAAGCCACCTCATGACTATTATGGTAATATTTCTATTGTACATGTTTTTTATTTGTATTTTTAATTTTGTTAAAGTGAAATTGTTCAAGTGATATGAAGTCAACTTGTGAAAATACTGAACTTCAATCTCATATAATTAATTGTTGGTTAGGTAGAATAGAGTAAAATTTGGAATTTGAAGTCACGTTGGCAAGCATTATCGGACGGTGCACTGAAAAGTTAGAATTGTTCTCCAACCGGAAACCCTCATGTCCCGTTTTCCAGTTTCGCCGCAATCATCGAAAACCATTGAAATAAACTCTATGATTTCTCTGTGATGAGCGGGGAATTCAAATTTCATTGACTTAAACGGTTTGATTTAGTCGGTGTGTTTATAGCAGATTGAAAGAAATTAATCAAGCTTCCTTCCAAGAATGAAACTTTTATTATGCACACGCTTATATGGTTTCAGCTATGTTATTTATTTTCTCTCAGTGCTTCCATGCGTTCCAGTCCCCAGGCAAGGCACAAACTTGAGTAGTGGCGCCATCTCTCCATCGTTTCCCAGTGCTTGGAGGATTCATGGTAGCTTTCTTTTTTGTTCTTCCTGAATTTTATGAGAATTGAGATGAGTAAAATGTTTTTTTCCAAGAAAATTTGTTGAAATTCAAGTTGTGTCTGACAAAGATGTGCAAAGCGAGATTGGGTGAAAACGTATAGCTGCATACTGGCGAAAAGTCGTTCAAATGCGACCAATGGTCATGACGAGGGCGAAAGTGCTTTTACTCCCAGATTGGTTAATCTATGCAGGTTTGGTTGGTTCAAGTTTGAGTTCTCATTACAATTACAAGGAGTTCATACAACTTTCAGAAATCTCAAATGAAAATTATTCGCAATGTTTCCAAAGAACTCGATCGCCGCGAAGAATGCCAACAGTATCCTCATTCTGGAGAAATGCCAATGTGTATATATTTTCATACCAGTTGCAATATGTAAGTTGCTAATAAATTGCTTTGTTATCGCCACTCACAAAAATTCAATGGCAAACATATTCAATGATAAATCAATGGCAGCTAACGAAACGAGCTGGCCTACATACTGCTCGACATGATTTTGAATGACTTGAACTTCACTGGAAGAGATGTAGGACAAAATTGTCGTTGTTCCAGTGAACGGCGATAATGCTGATGCGAACAGTTTCCACTGGAATTAATTCTTAGATTCAAACACCAATTTGCTCACAGCAAAGTTGAGAGTAAATATAACAGCTGGACGAGTTCAATTGGAGTTAGTTTATTCAGCAATAACAGAACAGGAGACAGCTAATTTTGAAATCTGAAGTCAATTTTTTCAAGTTTTAACAATCACGATGGGCTGTTTCAGTAGTTTTTGGACGGTTGCAGTCCTCGCGGTTGTGGTTGCGACTTTGGTCCCAGTAAATTCAAGCCCATTTTCTGGCCCCTTAAGACAAAAGCGAAACTGTTGAAAGTGCAAAATAATTATTTATAACGATTCTAAATATTCGATTTGGTTCCTGAAAATTATATAGTGCAATTTTGAATTTACAGCTCAAGACAGTGGCGCCCTCACTAGTTCAGTTACTGCAGCGTCCATCGGCGTTCCTGATGACAACCTTCCACCAGTTGCTATAGCAGGCCCAGTAAGTGATACATTATATTCGCCATCTCCCATGTCAGTTCACTAAAATTGAAATTTTGCCTTGATTTTTTCTAGAACATTTCTGTACGCCTGCCTGCAGATTCTATAATTTTAAACGGCAATGCCAGTTCAGACGACAAGGGGATTGTAGCCTGGATGTGGAAACCTGTGGGAAGATTTAACTATTTGATCGACATGGATGGGTTGCACTCACCGTTCTTGAAGCTGTCCAATCTCCAAAAAGGTACCCAAAAGAACTTCAAAGCAATTCCCGAAAACTGCATTTTTAAAACGCTCGGTTTCTCCTTGAACCTACAGGCGATTTCGCATTCCGCTTGACAGTTTTGGACGAAGCCGGTGCAAGATCTTCAGCCAAAGTTGGAGTCACCATCTTGCCCGAGTTTAAGAAACCTAAAGGTAAAGGAGCGGAGTATACTGACTTTTGAAAATGGAACGAATTTAAAATTTGGCGCTTCTTCACCCAGCCGACGCTGGAACCGACCAGGCCTTCGCGCTTCCAAGAACATCCACGATTTTAGACGCTTGTGAAAGCTGGGCAGAAAGTAGGATCATCAAATACGTCTGGACTCAACTCAGCGGACCTAACAGCGCTTCAATCACTCAAGACCTACATGGACCTAAAGCTAATGTATCTGGACTCGTTCAAGGCATATACGAGTTCCAAGTCCAGGTGGAAGATGACCGGAAACTGGTGGAGAGGAGCTCTGTTTTTGTAGCTGTTGAAAAAGCTCCAGGTGAATTCAGTAAAAAAAGATGGTTTACAAGCTGATTTGTAAGAGTGAAAGTAAACGGGAAACTTTCTATCTGTTTTTCCAGATTCAGAAACCGCCAAAAGCACTTGGAAGGATTTCAAGCTAATGGAATTTTTTGGAACACGTGAAGGCTTGTTCTCGATAGCGATTGGCGCTTTCATTTTCAGTATAATTGTCTTTTGTAGTTGTGCCTACGCGTTAAGGAGGTTTTGGTAGACTTTGTCGGAAACAAAAAGAGTTATGAAATCAATGGTAACTATAGCTCCAGTGACTCCAGGTTGGGAAAATAGCAATTGATTGCAGGGTAACGTCATGTGATTTGCACAAACAGTTGTTATATAGTATTACCTGTAAAGTTAATTTTGTTCATCTGTTGAACGTTTGGTGTATTTATCATAGACGGAAGCATTGTAAATAACATGCCGATTTTGAAACGTAAACTGGAATACATACACCGTATGGAAAATGGCAATATGCAGACTTTTGTCTTTTCAACAATATATATAATTGTAGGGTATTTCCCTTAACGGAATAAGAATTAAATTAGTTTTTGGTTTTTGACTCCTCCAGCTGATCAACAGAAGTCGTTTGCCTGTCTTGGATGGATTCGACCCTTTCTTCGAAATAAGGCAGCGCATGGCCCAGAAGTTTAATTTACAAGTGGAAGACTTGTAGTTCCTTCTTACAAAGGCGTTGCGACGTTCCCAATTTCATGCATTATTCATCAGACTTTCTGCCGCGAACACAAAACTTTCTCTCCGTCAATCGAACAGCGCTAATGGCCCTAATAGACTTTTCACGCATTGAAGCGGACGACCAGGCTTCGCTTAGTCGTAAGAAAATGCAATCTTTGGTCTCATTCCTTGCCAGACGTTTTTCAGATCCCACAGGTGATGCCGTGAATGATACGTTTTGGTTGACGTTCTTGCGCTGGTCCCAGTGAAAGTCTGCTGTATCAAGTTTGTTCGGCCG
>JAQGBJ010003747.1:0-11858 GCA_034698345.1 Sphaeridia pumilis | reverse complement strand
AAAGTCAAGGAGGTCTGCTGCTCTGTAGATGTTTGGGCGATTCTCATCAATATTATACTGCAGGTAAAGAACTAAAACACTAAAAGCGAGCCATTGAGAATATTTATTTTCGGCGGGAATTTCAAATTCTGAAAACTATTTCAGGACGCCCCCTTCTTGATCTTCAGGATGCTCCTCATCACATACTATAAGATCATCAGCTACATGAATATTTTCTTCACTTGTAAAAATACATTGGTGATAATTCTGCAGTTCTACAGACTCTTCGTGGTTCAGATGGAGAAGAAGAAGGAGATTAACAGGGCGCTGAAGGCGAATGTTTCCGGCAATCTTATGAAGGCCATTGGGCAAGCGGCCTTTTTGGGGAGGAGAGCCGAACTCGAGAGTAAGCACAGGGCGGCAGTGGCCGCCGCTGCCCAGGCGGGAGGTCCCAGAGGTAAATTTGAAAATGAATTGGCGGGAGTTTTAAATTTTTACTTGCGTGAATGTGATGGGATTTAAGTTATGATGAAGAAGCAACAGCACACCTCACCATAGCTTCTGGATATGAAGAAGGTAACTAAACGGCACTAAGTTGGTACATAATTATTTTGTATTCTTCTGTAGGAATAAAGAAGTCCAAAAGACTTCGCGGGTCGCAAGAATCCATTTCCTCCCGAAATACTCGATACTCTGATGCTCCTTCAAGGCTCGAAAGGCCCACCAAAGTATACCTTCCATTATTCAAACCTCCCGCCCTCAAGTTTAAGCGGGTAATTCAAAATTCACGTTTTTTCAAAGGGTCGCCGCAAGTCCCTGTCCACTGGAAACCTTCGAACAGTAGCTCAAGTGGAAAGCGATCAGTTTGTGGAGGAAGACGACCTGGAATTGGGCGTTTCTGCCTCTGTAATCGGCTCCAACCCGCCTGACTCTCCTGAAGATTCTGTTGATGACGATGAAGTTCAAGTGGCTCCAGTTGTTGTCAGGGACGACGTTTCTGTGTTGAGCGAAAGACAGCCAAAACGTGGGCCCAGGACCAACGTCAGGTATGCAATTTCTTTGACAGCTTTTCTTCAACATGTTTTCACTGTGAATACAACTCCATAGACGTCTTTTCCAGAATGAGCGAAAACCCGGGCATTTACCGAATCAGCGGAAGCCGAAGCTCAGCAAGTGCCAGTAGCGACAGAGAGCGGAATGAACGTCAATACCGGCAAGACACTGGATATTCGTCAAGTTCCAAAGATTCTGGGCAAAGTGGGCGAAGAGTATGAGGCTTTAATTTTAAGCTGTGAAAAATATCAGTAGAGCTAACGGAGTTTGAAGAAGGATGATTATTTTCTGTATAGGACCGTCGTAACCAGAACAGCCGAAGTAGCGCCCGCTCTGGAGGCCACCGAGGTTCTCAAAGGTAGTGCTGAAGAAGTTGGACGGCCAGCGGATCTTCGGGACGATTTCTTCGGACCGGCGACGCTGGAGCTCCTTCTTGATGAGTTGTCATTTTTTGGGTTTTCATTGTCTTATGGCCCTTCCAAAATCAAACAGGTTTTGCAACTTCTGACAGAGATTTTTGATTTACAGACGAAAATACTTGATAAACTCCTCGGGGAATGTCAATTCGTCAGACTTTATCGAACTGGAGGTTGAAGACGACGACACGGCGTCACATTACGAGCGCGAGCGTATATGACAACGATGGGCGGCCATTGGCGCAGTCTTTTTCTTGTTCCTCGTCATTTTTGGACTGTGCATGGTCGCCATTTACGGAGGAATTAACCCCAAGGGATTGGTACTTCGTGAAACTGTAACAATCGTCAAAACCATCAGAACAACTACCACGACTCCAGCTCCCTTGACTTCAACAACGACGCTTGTGCCCTTTGTACCGCCTATTATGATATATCCTGTTGAATCCAACGATTCACATTCACCTTCTTCTATGAATCGCACAAATGCACATGATAGCGCTTCTAGCGCGCCTAGCATTACAATTGATCCTGACCCTTTTGATACAAATGTCAATTCTGCAGATGATTCTGAAGATAATCAAGAGGTTTCTAATGTTAGTGTTGCGTCACCAGATGACATCATTGACGATGATTCTGAGAGCAACAAAGGATTTGTTTCAAAGGATGATTCTACTACTTTGAGTCCTAACCATGTTGGTGCTACCTCAAAAATTGCTTCTTCTAGTCACACAGCTGGTCCTGTTTCTAGCGCTACTTTTGCTAAGGATGAAGCAACGTCTGTGACGGCTTCTAGTTTACAAAAAATATATGATGTCACGCCTGTTAGACACAGTCGGCATCGCGCTACTCAGGCAACTAACAGAGTTGTTGGTTATTACAGTAGCTATAACTAGACTTTAAAGATCACTTTTGAAGATTGTGACCGCCAGTTTTGGATGCAGAACTGTTCTGCAGAATCTATGGGTTTTAATATTTTCTATTCTGCTTTTTATCACAAAGATTACACATACTTACACATTCTCGTCTAAGTAATCAATCTGTGAGGCTGAAGGGCCCATCACCTGGGGGAACCTCTTGGTCATTAGCTACTGTACAAACGTAACTACCAGAGATTTTGCCAAAACAAAGGCAATAACAATACTCGATCCTAATACATACATGACTCTTTGCATTACAAAAAGAGTATTAGAAAGGATATTTGCAACACATGAATGGTGCTTCTACTGTTACTTGAAAAATAAATCTGATCTATCCAAATGTTCTAAAGCTGAGTCAGCATATTCGTCGACGGCAGAAGGAGGAGAATCTTCCAAAAAATACAAGTCTTCCATGGCTTGCGCAGATGAGTAGAAGGTTGGTTGCTCGGAAGGTTCGTAAAAGCCTGTGGTTGGGCGGACGTTGCCAGTCTCTGAAGTACTGTTGAACTGCACTTGAATCCATGCTCCGAGGTCAACTTGTGGGATGGCCGAAGTGTTGCTGCAGGCTGAATGTGGGTTCCTGTACGAATGAAAGTAAATGTAACAAATATTCTTTATAGGACGTTGAAAATTGCAGGTAAAGTTGGAAACATACTTTTCTGAATGCGGAGCCAAGAAAATGATGGGTTGGACAGTGCGGATGGCGTCACTTGTATCACAGATAATTCTAGCGAGCGTAACATTCCGAAGGGCCCGTAACTGCGCAGTGGTGAATTCTCCAGGATTCTCGTACCAGAACCGATCTCCTCTTCTTAAATTTCTAAACGTTTGACCAATAATACAAGCGAATGTGGGTCCAATCAGACCGCCTTTCACCGGTAACTCGACCATTCCACCAGGGAAGAGATCAACATCCCAAGGGCTGGAGTATACACGGGAGAACATTTCCACTTTGGCTGTGTATTAAAAAAAGTCAAGTTAGCAACAGTATTATCAAGATCCTAGTTTAATTTCTTGGTACAACTCACGCATTGGTATTCCCGTGGCCTCTGCAAACTCCTCCCAAGTCTCTAGCGTCTTGTTGTTCTTCAAAGGTTTCAAAAGGCCACAGCCTTCCCGCCACTTCAAGTATGGTGGTAGTCCATGGTCTCGACCCCTGCAATAATGACTAGTTTCAACTCGTGGTTCAAATTAGAAATCTCTTTTGATGATGATCAAGAATGTGAAAGAGGGAATTCCTAGCACATCCAGTCGGTTTAGGAACCTTTGAATGTTGATAGCTGCCAGATCAAGGCCCTTGTGCCCTTGGGTTCTAAATAGGTGATTCGTTAGTTGCGAAGTAATAAATTCATCTCGACGTTGCGCTCTTTGGGAAGCCAGTCCCAAGGAAATACGGTCAACCTCACCGAGGTTGTGTAGATTCGACGGGATCATGAGTTCTTGACTCAATTCTATCTCTGTAAAATCACAACAATCAGAGTTAGGCATCACCGTTCAGTCGACAGGGAAACCAATGTGCAGAATTCAGGAACTCACTATAAGGCATTTCTCTATGCGACTCATCACAACGGGTTAGTGCAGGTTGAACCAAAGAATGGCCGAAACGAAAAGCGGCGGCAGCAAACGATGAGGGCACTGTTCCGTCTATCGTCTCGTTGTATTCGTCATAGTAGCCAGTTTTCAGCAACCTTAATCCAAATACCCGCATGACAGTAGGTCCAAGAAGAATCGGTAGAAACTCACGATAGCTGATGTGTTGAATTTGTGCTACAACTATCTTTCTTGTCTCTTGAAACACAGTTTCCTGGAAATGTCAACAAAGTTATAATTGTAGTATATTTCAGTAACGTAATTTCTTATTCATGGATGGCCATTGTTTGAACGCACCTCTGACCAACTGGGGTTTAACGCCGTCAACTTTTCAGCAATCGCGTTGTGCTGCCTCAACCACACGGTATGCATTGCTGCCAATCCAGGTTGCTCATTCACCCGCGCATCCCCCGCTTGGAAGCAATACAACCTCGGCGACGTCAACACACATTCGCCTTCATGGAAATGATGGAGCTCTGGCAGCAATGACTTTCTATTTGGCATATTAGAGTACTTTAGTTTTCCACTTCTAAACAGTCTTAGCGCCTTCAAATCTTCGTCCGTCGATCCGTATACTACGCTTCCGTCCAGCCATGAAGTTAGCTACAAAAATACACAATTTACTCATTATTATCAAATCTTTACTATCTTCAACAATTAGCCTGCTGTTGCTAACCTGATTCAACTGCTCTCGAGGCCCTAAAGTGCAATCAGGCCTGGGAGCAGGCGAACTTCTAATAAACTCCATGCACGTCGAACCATTGAAATACGGATCATTGTCAGGAACTCCGATTGGCAGACAGTCAGGATGACTTTCTGCCAGTGGCACGCGGCAGCATTTTGGAATAGAGTGATTGAAAGACCGGGTTTGTGATGTAGCCGTCAAATCGTGATCCAAAAACTGTCCCCATCTGCAAACATTCAAATAAATGGTTTCTTGCCCAATTCTCAACTTCGAAACCACTGAAATTCTTCATCTCCTTACTGCATGAGCATCAGGGTCAGAGTTGACGATTCTCTTGACACATCTTTATGGACACTTGTTGAGATGACACGGGCAGATGGCAGCTCTTTTCCAGAAACTGATTTTCTAATGGAAGATATTCCTGCGCAACAAGATTCTCATTATCGTCTTTCCCTTAGCATTTTAGCCTTACGATATTACAAAATAAAATATTCTCGTTCAATACCATCGTCATATTCAGGTGGCAGAAACCTAGCAAAGGGTTGAAACGCGGATCCCCAAGCAGGACTTTTCAAATTGTTGCAAGTACCATCAATGCTTCGGTATTTGTAACCCTGGTTAGTCCACGGCTGACACAGATCTTCAAACTGCCTCCTACAACAAACCAGAGTCATTTAGCACTTGTATTACATCCAAAAGTATCAAAGTTTTACATTCCCTCTGATTTCCACATACTTTGAAGGACAATTAGCATCAAGTTGTAGCGGAGTTTGTCTCAACGACACGTCAGTCAAAGGATGTTCCCTTTCGTCTCGAAACTGTGCCAACCTAAAATCGGAACAGAAAATTAAAACTGCTCCTCCTACTTTATCTAAACACAATTAAAACCAATCCTTCACCAGCATAATTAAAAAACTGCTGATTCCACACGCAATCACAACAACAACAAAATTCAAAAAGAACGCGAAAACCGGCTTTTCCCGCGCGATTTTCTCCTTGTGAGTCTACCCGTTCACACGCCCTGAACGATCAGCTGTTTTTTGCACACCATTAAATCTCACGCATCTTTGTGCCACAACAACAATGATCGCCGTCGCCTTCAGAAGTAAGTCAGTGGAACAACGAGATTCTGATGACTTGAGCCATGAGCTGGGCAGTTAAATATTTACCAAGCCTTTTCCAACGGCGACCATCAAAACATGTCTACAATGTCTACCTTTTCAAGTGTCCCAAGTTGTTGTTTTTACGAGGTCATTCATGACTTGTCTTCCTTTGGCAGGAACGTGATTTAATGGTCATGTGTCAAAAGACTTGGAAAAACTAACCATACCGGAAAATGCTCATTAGAACAAAACCAGCCAAGATGACAGCAGTTTGTTGATGTTGTTGTAATTGCAAATATTCTGCTAAACCTGCCGCCGAATCGTAACCAAAGTTATTGGGTTGGTGGAACCTTAACTTACTTATGCTTGAGGACACTTGTTGCCTTGAGGGTGGCGTAGGCAATCCGTGCCAAATCCTTCGCTTTGGCCGATTGCCGATTGATGGCCGCCAAATACACGGATGGATGATCTCCCCGCAAAACTACATCTGCAAATATCAACAACAAACAAGAAATTCAAACAGTGTTCAGTCAGTCATGCACTTGCTCAATCAAGTATGCAGCAGGAGCCAAACTTGATGTTCATTACGAAACCAACATCAAGTTGCAGTAGAAGTTCCGCCACACACCCGTAAACCCGATCTCAATCTCAAGTCAGTCAGCTTCCTCCAACCTTCCGACCTACCAAATATTCACGATTCTTCTCAGTCAGTTACTACAGTCTCAATATGTATTTGATCTGTTTTAGAAATTTCATAGCATTCAACGTTTCTAGACCGGAACGGAACCGTCAAGTCGAGACTTTTTCACCGTAATGCGATACACCGGATCCAAGCTATTCGCTCCGTCATACAAAAGCTGAGCAACCGATGAAGTTCATCCCACAGATTCCAAGTTTGAGAATGACACATCAAATTCAGTTTTTGGCCTCCAAGATGTAATTCAAAACCATAACATTTTTCGGCTTCAACTTCCAAAATCTCAAGTCACGGTTGCTCAAATCAAGTTTGCCTTCGGATCGTATTTCTTATAGCCTACTTTCTTCTGTTCAAAGCAGCCATTTGGCCATTTTAACTATAGGTAAACATAAAACGCCCGTCCTGATTTTACTACCACAGCCGCCGCCTCACGCTTCAAAAGTCCTTTGAATCCGTACTCTTGAGCTCGTCTGCCATTCCACTTGAACGGTGTGTGTCTCGCCAAATCGCCATTTCGCTTTGACATCTTTCAGCCCTCGCTCGCACTTTTCATAAGCGTCAACAACAATACGCTTGCGAATTCTCTACTCACGCACCCACAAACCCAAACCTACCACAAGGTACGTAAACTGCTACACGTAACAAAATAAAGGCTGCCGGCGGCTGTGAACAATTGATGAAAACTGTGATTCTAACGGATCCCATTCTTCACCGGAACATTCTACTTTTGATTGCCCTACAAAAGAAGAAGGGATTTACACGGAATCCTTGGAATAACGACTGCAGAAATGAGGGCACCTCCTCCTCATTCCGTTATGGTTTTTTCGCCAAAAACTTTTCGCATCTCTCCACTCACGTATGTACCCACTTCAAGAACATTCGCAAACATTTCTTTTCTTCCGTGTCATTCCCAGTTTGTCTCACCTTTTCTATAGAGGTCAGGTTCAATATCGTCGTAAAGTCTGGTGGCTTCACTGATTCCCGACTGGACCGCTTGGCTGATGTAGGCAGCGTAGTGAAATGGACTCAGTCGCTCAGCGTCCTTTTCAACGTCGCCGCCTCCTTCCTCTTCTTCAAATTCCGTCAATTTCCGAGATGAAGAGTCTCCATCACTTGTCAACACCAAATTTTCACCAACCGCGACCACGCTTGCCCCAGCAGACACAGTCAGGAGGACAAGTTGAACCCAAACCACAAAAGTTACTAACATTAACAATCCACAATTTTCACAATGCAAGCGTCTCTTCTTCTTCTTCTCCTTGTCGCCCAAGACACCTTCGAAACTGCATCGACCGAGACACTTTTTGAAGATCGTCGAGCAGTCTTCCAGGAGCAACTTCAGCCTCATCTCCTTCGCTTCCGCTCGGCCTGCAACGTTGAAATGGCTGACACGGACCCGAACAACACCCGAGCTGTCACCTGAGCAAGAAGAATCAAAACACAAATTAAATTCAATCCTCTTCGTTATCATTAATCGCTAATCCTTAGGTCAAGGCTATTCTTGAAACTCGTGGCTTGGAAGAGTAATTCAGTTTCAACCTTCTTCAAACTCCACTTTGTATAGTAGCTCAGTCACTCAATCAAATCCCTTGCACTACTAACCCCGAAGCCTTAAAATATTCCCGGTTTTACCCCATTTTTAAACACTCTTTCCATTCTTTTCCACTCATCATTCAACGCGCAGCCCAGACAATATTGAACCTCATTCTCACCGAAGCTCTTGTATTTTGAAAAACCGTTTCGGTGGCATGAGGCCGCTCTCGGAAAACGTTCCAAAATGATCTGCACTCCCTACGCGCGTCTTTCAAATACACGAGAAATTATTGTTTTTACCTGGACACTTGGGTGCTGGACGGGAGTTTTGATGGGTGCGGGTGAATTGGCACTTTGGGTTGAGGGAGCGGAAGAACTTCCCGGGCGCGCAGACATTATGCCGTCTTGTTGTCGGGATCTTCCCTCGAAGCCAACTAACCGATTGACCCAGTGAGTGGTAGCAGCAAACGGCGCGGCGCTTCTTGTCTTCTCCTTCTTCACTCTTCTTCGTCTTCTTCTTCTCCTTCTTGTGTAATCTTCAGAAAGAAGCGCAGCGTCGTCTTGGGTCTTCAAGCTCACCACCACCACAATGCGTCTGCCGTCGCCGTCGGAGTAGTCCTGAGCCGCTCCTGATGAGAGCGAGTCTGTCCCGTTATAGCCCTAAAATACTCATACCGGATACACATGAGATCAGTAGGCCACGACATATATAAAATATCATACTACACAACCATCAACCAACTATTCTTCCATACAACAATTACACAATGTGTGTAAGGCACACACACACACCTCGCTCACGCAACAACAATCAAAGGTACTTAAGAAGAGCGGAGGACGCTCTGCTCCATACTCCTTTTGTGTACCTCAACCCGCAGCGACTTCTTCTTCTTCTTCCTACCCCCGAAAATGGCAGTTAATAAAAAGGACTCACCTCCGGCAGCGTAAGCGTGCGAGCTCTATGGTGGATCAAGTCTCCTTTTCGTCCTCAACCCACTGTCCTTGATATCATCGGCGACGCTGCCAAAACGAAGGCTTGCAGATATTTCAATCCCTGGGCTTCTTCTTCACCTCTCTGACAATATCCGGTGAGGACGATCAAGGTGACTTCCGAAGGAATCTTATGTGTTGCTCAGCAGACTTGTAGTTGGAGACTGAGGATTCCTTGGTGTCGTCTTCCTATTCCATACAGACAAGAATATCAGACTTGGAGACAGACACACACTAATAGATACAGGGGTCCAAATGAGAAAAAGTAGACGGGGAAGAATTAGGACTAGTAGCTGTACTTGTGTGTGTACTTTCCATTTATCTTGTATCAACTTGCACCTTCTCCCTCGGTCCATTTCACAGGAGTCAATCCTCGAGATATACAAGTAATCATAGGCCCTTGCAAATGGGCGAACCCCACCAAACCCTCTTGCCTAGAATAGAAGAAGAAGAAAGGACGGACCCGTTAATGGCCAACAATGTAAACCGTATCTTCTTTTTTATCTTACTTTTTCAAGCTGCCCCTTTGCGGCAGAAGTATTCTGGCTTGGCTGGAGAACGGGATTTGTTGATATGATGAAGAACATGTAAGGTCTTGTGATAGTCCAAAAGGGATAAGGGATCAACCATCGACCATCACACATGTTGCAAAGCAGATCTTCAGTCACATGGCAACAGTGCCCATTTTTAGGTCGCAGCACGACCCGCTTCGGTCCAGAACATAAGGGAACAAGATGACACAACACGAATAAGGAATCCATGAGATCCAGTGAGTAATATCCACCAGGCGATTTGGCTTCAGAAGAAGCAAGCAGGAGCAACCCTTCTCCATTTCTCCAGCTGAGAAAGATTGTAAAAAATTCTTTGGATAAAAAGCCCTGAAGGGATACCAAAAGTAACATTATTATGTAACATGTGGCTTGTAGATCACAAGGTCTTTGTTTCGCTCTGGATACTGAACTAACCTTTTCTGCCTCCTGCTCCCGGGTCATCCATGTTCTTCAAATCATAATTTTGCTTTCTCCCTGCAAGAAACAAGGAAATTTCGAATGTTTAGATTGTTTTGGGGGAACTGCATTATGATTAGCTGTAATTATTTCTATTTCGTAAAAGCGAGAAAAAGGACTGTACCTGAGAATAACGGCACTTGAAAATATTGTGGACACATCATATTTCTCCCTAAAGAACACAAATACAAAATCTTGCGCGACAATGATAATAGACATGAAGGTCTTTATGAGCCTGTAAAGTGCCGCTGGAAAAATTATGTCATTTCTGTTAACAAGTATAGTCATAAAATGTCATCATTTCTACCTGTACCCGGAACTTTTTGTTTGACAAAAACTGTAAAAATCTAGGGAAGAATTGGATATCTATCTGTTCTAATCGTATTATGACAATTGGTACAGGACCTTGACAAGGTCTATTTCCTTTACATGCCTCGAACTGTTTACAAACAATCATCAAGAATTATCAAGTTCATAAAGCCTATAATCGAATGATAGACTGGATTTAATCTGAATCACGCCATCAAGCGATATCATCATCAAGTCAGATGAATCTGAAGTTGCTTTAGACCGTAAGCTTCATGTTTGGATTCACAGCTGTATAAGTTGACGAAGTGACAGTGACAACAATATGTCCTGCTGTCGCTCTCTGTCTACCTGACTGATTGTTGAGCGGTAATATAGGACTCACACCTGATGATGACACTTTGTATAGTCCCAATAACTTTTGGCCCTTTGGCTCCGTACTCCCAACACATGGCAACAAAGCTGTGAACAAGGTTCGTTCGAGTCGTATAGCCTTCGATAATTGGTACTACTGACACACAATTCGGATGGGCCTGCCATATTTCATTCATGTTCGCCGCTCTTGCCGATCACTCCTTTGTGCCCGCCCGTCATCGATGTAAATCATGTAAGAGCCTCTTGCCCCACTACATACAACACCGTCGGCAAGAGGACTCGCTAATGAAAACCTGTATTTGACACTAACCCTTTAAAACGTGATTCTAATTAGTCCTCAACCAATGTTTGTGCAATCCAATCTCAATCTCATCTGACGACTCTGTCCACTTGGTCAAATGCTTTACGAGCTTTTTCCTCCGCTGTAGCAGCATCCATGCAGAGCAGAATTTCCAATTCTTCAATATATAATCGATTTTGGGGTACCACCTGCCAAAGATTCCTGTTGGTTCGAAAAGGAACGAGAAATGCAGCATTATATACATGTATATACATACACCATTAATTCGTTCATAGTAACCTTTCCGATGGGCGCATAATTTATGATACCAGCTAACACTATGAACTCATCCTTCCTGTTCGACTTCAATTATGCCACAATACCAGTGCAATATGGGTGGGTAAGGACTTTATGCCCTGTGTGTGACCTACTCAATGACCTTGAAGTGCAAAGGGTCAGCCGAGAGTATGAAAGCTACATAACTGCTGGGGTCCTCGTCTTTTAATATTCGCGTGGAAGTAAAACCGATTCGAGCAAGAAGCAAGAGCTAAAACGTTTGTTATGATTCACCAGAGAATCTGCGCTAATAAGAGCAGTTCTGAAAATGTCCATCCTATTGACTACCTACCGTGATTCGTAAGTATAAATATGTATCTTTTAGGAAATTATAATGCCTGCCTAATGACTAAATCATCTCAAGAATATAAACGTTTTGTCTCTTTCTGTGCCTTTAACTCATAATACACTTGCGTTAATGCTGAGCTACTGGACTTGAAATTATAGGGCTAGAAGACTGAGAGAGTCCATGTCCATATGCACCTGCTTGTCATCTACAGTACCTCATAATGGCAATAAATGAGTACAAATTAGAGGAATAAGTCAAAAAGTACCATTTATTGACAAAACTGGTCTTAAAATACTTAATCC
>JAQGBJ010003746.1:0-11863 GCA_034698345.1 Sphaeridia pumilis | reverse complement strand
CATCGCCGCCTCGCATGACAAGTTTTTGTGGAAACACGATCTAGCGTTTGTTCCTCTGTAATTAAATCGGATTGGTTGTTATTCATAAAAATAATGGCCAACATGGACTCTCCAGTAGTCGTCGTCGTCGACTCTCATAAGATTCTTAACGCTTCAGACGATTCAGAAACAGGTCAGACTTGTGATGAAACTTCAAGAGTTTCTTGTTCATCGGTTCCTCTTACGTCACGGCCAACTTTTCAAAGACACAACAGTCTTCCAGCAAACCGTGTTGTTCGGAGGCAGAAGCAAGCTGACTCCAATGTGCGTGTCCAATCTTCTTTGATATCCAAAAGATCCAACAGTATTAACAACGGGAGCCGTCAGAATACCTGGGAAACCTCACAATCGCTCCTAACAGCCAGTTTCAACAAACAAACAAGCCTCACAAGTTTAACAGGCAGCAACGCCAGTAGCAACTCCGTCTTGAACCGAAGTAGCGTCTTTTGGAGTGCGTCGCTACTGTACCATACAGGAATACCGACTTCAGTCAGCCGGCACTTGTCCTGTCAGTTGCCTGGACCGACAACAAGCGCCAATATGGACAGCCGAAGAAGGATGAACAAGGCGTCTTCAATGGACTCTACCAGCGGGAGCTTCAGGCGCAAGAACGAAGTCCAACCTCCAGGGAAGAAAAAGTCTACAAAGTCAACTTCGAGTACCTCAACAGAAGCTGCTACTGAAGACGCAACTACTCCATCAAAGAAGCGCGGGCTTGCAAACTTCATCAATCGAAAAGGGTCGTTCAGAAAAAAAGAGAAGACGCCAGAGCCTCCCAGTGAACTTCTCGAAGTATCTACTGAGCAAGAGGAAAGTACGAGGTGTTTTGGAAGTGGGAACAGCACTCCAGAGCCTACAACTCCGTCGAATTCAAAGCTGAGAGACAGTTTCAGAAGAATGAAGTTTCGAAGTAAGCAGGAGCAGCCACAAGGTTCCAGTACTTTGAAGAACCCAAACTCCAGCTCCACTAGTGACATCGAAGCTGCTTCAAGAGTGTCTTCTTCGCCTTCTTTCGGCAGAACAACGCCAGAGGGCGCTTTAGCAGCAGCTCAACCCCAAAAAAAGTCTCCGAAAAAAGTGCTCAGAAAACTGTTCAAACGGACCAAGGCGTCCAGTTCCAGCAGCGATAAGCTTGAAACAGTTTTGGCGATTGCAGCGGATCCAGTCATTGTTCCAGAAGACGAGTTGCCCAAGCATTTGAAGGCCAAAGGTGAGTCAAGTTGAAGTGAATATTTACCTATAGTTCTGTAAGGTGGAGCCACTTTGCTTTGGGGCTTTACTTTTTGTTCTGATAAGGCTAATTGGGAGGTAGTCACGTGATAAGATATAGGTTTTGATCTCCATGCAGTTTGACCGGTTCAAGATACAACTTTTGTAGTGTTTGTTCTATAGAAGATAAGCAAGGAGAATTGTCAAACTTGATGGCATTGAATATCTCCACTTTTCGGCTATGCTTCAAAAGTACAACAAATGTTCAGTCGGTCAGTTGAATTTGTCCAGTCAAAAGTCGAGTCATTTCCATCTCCAGCATTTGTAAAGTTGGCCTTAAAAGAAACAGGTACTTTGAAACACGTGTTCAGGCACGTGGTTAAATATTTGAGCTCTTCAGATAGTAGGCTTTAGAATGGGGAGAAGGCAGTTGAACTGAAACCCTTGAAGGGCTGGTACCAAAGTTTGGGCGCTCAAGTTTCAAGCCATTTTTATTAGTGTTTTCAGTTGTATGTAGAAGCCAGTGTTATGAACGTTGTATGGATCAGTTTTTGCCAATTTTTCCTAAGCTGTATTATTTTAATGTTGAAGAAGAAGCGTTCAGTGTCCAGTGACTCGGTCAAGATTATTATGAAACTTTGTGTGTGGATTATTGTGGAAAAGTGGGAAGAACTTGTATTTATTTGAACGAGTTGAAGAAAGCAGCAGTTAAAGTTGAAGAAGCTTTCTGGTTGAAGCATGATCCAATGTTTAAGCGGATATACTAATATTACAGCTCGATCAACCATTGCGAAATTCATTAGTTAATCCTTTGATATTGCGACACGGAATATTGATTTAGCTTAAGACGTACGCAGAGACCAAGAACAGCAAAGTAAGGAGATCTTTAAGCTAAATGCTTATACAGTTTAGTTTGAAAACTTGAAGCTTCAGAAGATTTGTCGTTGCAAAATCTTGAGTAATATCCTTGAAAACTAATGTGAGTGAGGACAAAAAGAAGGCGTTTCTTGCTACAGTTATCTGTATTGACTTGAGATAGTTCTATTTTAAGAGAATCGAAGGATGAGTGAAGAGAAATAATAGCTGGAGATAATCTATAGAGCTACAACAAATATATATCGTGTGTTTATTTTCATTCCAGAAAAATCCATCACCCGGAAATTTCCAGATATTGTGACGTTCGAGTCAGAGCCCAAAGTCCTCCTACCCACCGAACGCCCATCGGCATCATCAGCGGCAGCAGTGATCAAGAAGAATCAATCTAAAAACAAGACCAAACCGCCCAAATCAAACAAAATGGCCGACGCTAACGAAGAAGCCGGCATAGTCGTGGAAACATTGAAACAAGTGTACAAAATGCAAGACGAAGAAGGTGATAACTACAAAGATCAAACTACAGTCTCGAATCCTGACAACGACGAAGGACTGCCAGGAGAAGAAGTCTGTGTTAAAGAAACTGATCTTGACAGTGGCGAGATCCGAGGACGGAATTCGGAGGACGTTGTTGACAGAAGATACAAAAGTACTGAGAATTGTCACCACCATGTACCACATTTGGACGTGCCGATGGCTGGAGTTGGTCTTTTGGGTCCTCAGAGCTTCATCGAACATAGTGTTTCAGAACTGGAAAGTGGGATTGGTATCTCGCCTTCGTCGAGCCTCGAGGATCAGCTGGGCAAGTTGGGGGCTGCGGTGGAGGAAGAAGAAGTTGAAGAAGTAGGTGGTGCGAAGGCTAATGGGAATGTGCTGGAAAGGAGTAGTTCGACGACGACAACGACAACGACTGGGACAACTGATGAGTCGAGTAGTGCTGGGAATGACGAAGCCAAGGTTGATCGTGAGGTAGCTGGCGATGTGGATGTTGCGGAGGCAAGTGAGACTGAGAGCGATGACGAAGAGAGCACGGCGAGTTCGACTGAAAGTGACCTGTCAACTTCATTGAACCTTAGTAAAAGTTTAGGTCTGACTGAAGATGAAACGTCGTACACTGAGAGTTTTAAGCAGTTGAAACCTTTCCAGTTTGAACATCATGAACCAGCTCCCGAGGTTGTACTATAACGTTGTTTGTTGGCCCTTTTTCAAAAAGACTTGACATATTGGCATATAGCGCTGCGCTCAAATGAGTAGACTCTGCAAATTCAAAAGTTGATTAAAATACTTTTTTCTTGTTACAGGGAAAGCGAGAACGGTTGTACAAGGTACTTGTTGTGGGCGAACTTGGAACGGGCAAGACTTCCATCATTAAGCGCTATGTCCACCAGTTCTTCAGCCAGCACTACCGGGCGACCATCGGCGTTGACTTTGCGCTTAAGGTTCTGAGGTGGGATCCCGAGACGGTTGTCAGGCTCCAGCTTTGGGACATTGCAGGCCAGGAAAGGTTCGGCTCCATGACTAGAGTCTACTACAAGGAAGCTGTTGGTGCTTTTGTCGTCTTTGATGTCACTCGAGCTGCGACGTTGGAGGCGGTGCCCAAGTGGAAGGCGGATTTGGATGCCAAGGTCGTTTTGCCAGATGGAAGGCCGATTCCGACAGTGTTGTTGGCGAATAAGGTAAAAATCAGTAGTGGTTCTCTGAAAATAAGGAAACTATTGAGCTTTGGTGAGCTGAAATTAATCAAATCTTTCGTTTCAGTGTGACCAGCCAAAGGAAGGCATCGCTGCCAATAGGGAGAAAATGAACGAATTTTGTCAACAACAAGGTTTCTCTGCCTGGTTCGAGACTTCTGCCAAGGATAATATCAATATCGAAGATTCTGCCAATTTTCTCGTGTCGCAGGTAAGGAAGGGCTAACAGATCGTAACAGAGGTTTGAGACAAAGAGACAATATTGCTAAAGTATTTGCAATTTTTGCAGATCCTAGAGCTGGACAAATGGAGCCAAGAACCAATGTCGTCAGATCCTGATAAGCTAGACTTGGGTGCTAATGGCAAGGTTAAAGCTGGATCGTCGAGTAATTGCGCATGTTGATCCTAATAATGTTCCTTATCGAATTGATATACGAGATTGATAATGTGTACAGAACCGATTTTTGTCGTGAAGCTTGATTGTGAGTTGTGTATATTTTTGCCTGCGGAAATTGGAAATGTGAGAACAGCTGCGTTATGGGGCATAAAATCCTCCTAACCAGATTTGAGCAATCCTGTTGATTATAACCTTTTGCTTTTTCAAATGTTTCATGTCCTTTTATCATAATGACTGACGAGCTAGTGCTTTCAGACTAGCAAAACCTTCCTGGTCCTAACTTTAGCTGCCGAATTGCTTGTGTGAGCTAAACGATAAGTGTAAGCTGTTTGATGATCAATAAGGGATGTGTTTGTTATCCGAATTAGTCTATTGATGATTACTACATTTTGAACCGAATTATGACATAATAAAAGCGCACTTACAGATAGAAGCATCTAGTATACTCACTGACCGATGTAGTACAAATCCTTCAATCTAGCAACTTCTTTAGTCTGACAAGTTATATTTTTCTGGACTCTGCTTGTTCGATACATAAGTAGAACTAATGGTTACTCTCAATCTATTTTAAAATTATTAAAATTTTATATAGAAATCTTTTCCTTCAACCAGAATTGAGGAACTAAGAAAATAGTATAATTAATAACAGGAATCGGTAAAACAGTGTTAGTCATCTCATCCCAGACCTGATCTTGAAGCGAACAGTATCTGAATCAGGGAAGGGATCGTCGGGTTAGTAAGGTTTGGTGACACAACCGCAATGGAACTTTGCGAGCATCAGGGCAGGGTTGTTTTCCGCTAGTCGAACTTGGAAGTTAGATTTAGCGTTGTCCCAATCGATACGACGTTCATAGAACGCGATAACTTTTTCTGGGAAGTGCTTGTTCATCACAGAGGCCGGTACTAACGACGGCACCGTCTTTCCGGTGAACAGAATGACCCAGAGATGGCATTCAAAGTGGTAAATTGTACCGTAGATGACCTCAACCTTCAGATTTGTTACATTCGTAGTGATCTTGTATTTGATCTGGAACAAAATAAGTCACGTTACATTATAAGCTCAAGAGTCAAGCTGAACATTAGAACTGATGACAAATCTCCAAACGAGCAACGTACCTCCTGATGTCCTTCCGGAACCACTGGAATATCTGTAGGTTCTTCCATTACAACACTACCATCGGAGCTGGGGGCATCCAACTGAATCCCGTCCAAAGACGGTATTCCTTCAACAAAATGGGCCATTGAGGTGGGACTGCCCGTGTTCTCACTTCCTGAGACGTTTTTCGGTGTTCCAGGAACGTGCTGATACTCATCGTCCGAATCAGCTGCTACAAAACAAGAAGAAAGTTGTTAATGTCTAACGATAACTCCATTGATGTTTTACATGCATGTCTTACATCTCATCTGTTCTATAGCTTCTGTGCTGTTTCTGCAACCTCTCAATCCATGATTCATGTTCGTGAGGTATACGTCACTCAAGCCGGTATCACGGACAACAGCCAAGAGCTTGACATTACAGCTCCAAGGATTCTCGCACTTCTTCATATGGCATTTTAGGAGCAATGCTAATCCGTTGTTGAATTGAATCTGCTCGATTTTTGTCCACTTAGACAGCATATCATTCAGTTCTTCGAACTCCATTGCACCTGCATGGGTCCAACGAATCCAGTTAGAAGTCTTTCGGTATGCTTCAAGCCACTCTTCGTTGGACATGCTGTCTCCTGGAACCATGCCGCTAATTTTCAAGCTCAATCCTGTTTGGGTTTCCATGATGATGACTCTAGTGTAGATAGCTTCTGTGGACACAAAAATATACCCATTTTTGAAAAAAGTACTTGTTTGGATCCCACTTCAACAAAAGCCATCAATATGCATTCTTACCGTTTGAGATAGTTCTAAAAATTTCAGAAGTGGACTTCTGATCTTTATTGAATGTCACCAACTGAAATTTATGTTTAGATATTTTACGAAGACACAGAACAGAAGACGAGTCTACCACAGCGTATATATATATATATGTATTGTTCCGGCTGTCTATTCTATCATTTAACTCTCCTAAAACTGAATTCGGTTAATGACAACAGATACAATTATTCAATCAATATTTTCAGATGTAAAGGTTATGATTCCGACTAATGACAAGTTTGAAATGATGAAGTTTTGACTTCCAGGGAATGAAAGTCAAAAGCAGGTAAATTTTCAAACAAAGAATCCGCATATGATGTGAACTTTGCCGCAGCGAGTAATTGATGTCAGGAATGGCGCTAAAACGACTGAATTTAAAACTCTGAGCGTTGCCGCTTCTGCAAGGATATCTTACACTACAAATGCTGCATTTCGATATTGACGTCGATGTAGTCCGATACGAGGGCTCAGGATAGCCGACAGCCGAGACTTGAGAAATTAAGCTGTCGACTTTCTTGATCATGACTTTCAGTATAGCCGACAAGCCGGTGTTCACAAGTAGTGAGTGCCGCTTCAACAGAAACTAAATACTCCCAAGTACCACAACAGTGCCTCCATCCTAATTTTGGGTAGTGCCATGAAAGCTATTAGATAGTTGGATCTTGAATGCCCCGAGAGACATGAATGTCTTGAGAACCGATGAACTAGGTGCGGATAATCTGGACCGAATTGGCTTTGAAAAAAGTAATGAGTGCAAGGCAATCATCGAGACTTTTCCAGAGCTCAATAAAGTACTCTTTATTTAGAACACAGCATAAACTTGACACAAACCAAGTGGAAACAACGTACAGTGGACATTGTCCAGTTATGAGGAAACCACAAAGGCAGCCTTTTACGGATGAGGTCACTAATTGACGGCTACGATTATATGCTTAGTGAGCAGCAACATTGATCATGATCATAGGCTAATAGATGTTAAGATTGATGGTACTGAAGTGTCGCTTATAATCAAGTATTAGTGATGGTGCAAAGAACCAGTCACCAAGTATGATTACTTGATGCCGTCGAATTTCTTGATTGGATGATTGGTGATGAAAGTCCAAACTTCAATCCCGTTTTTCCATGGGCTTCGTATTATACTCAAGCTCCTTGATCGAGACCAACGCTTCACGAATATAAGGATTTAAGCATATAGGGATTTAAGCTATTTCACTTCAGGCTAAACAAGGGAAAGAGATAATTGCATTCCATGCATGAAATGATCAGTTCAACCGAATACGTAATATGTCTCAAGGATTTCAGAAATCATTAACTTGTTGGTACACTCGTATCATAGAGTAATTTAATGTATTCTTGGGCCCTCATCATGTGGAAGACGTCTTGTCACAGATCCCCTATTGTGGTAGTCTACTAAGCTCTTGGTGTCGGACCAGGACGGAAACACAGAGAAAGTGCTCTTGAAGCATACCCAGTTTGTACGGTTTAACATGACTGGTGGCAGTAAAAGCCATCCGAATAAGCCTAGTTGTGGCTCCTCGGCACTGTTTTCAACATCGAAAAGCCAAAAAATGTCTTGTGCAAGTTGGTTAAGTCCAAGTGGGTTCTTGTTGAATACCGGGTATCTGCAGGGAGAATTTAAACATAATTGACTCCTGATGAATGCGATCCAGAATGTTTTGACGAAGATAATAGCGTTGTTAGCGTGTGTTGAAAAGTTCTGAAGATCTGGAAGTTTTTTTACTTAGATATTTTCATTTGGTCAACTCTTTGCAGTGTATTTATCCTGACCTACCAGACCCGGAATTTACAAAGTGATGTCGAACTCCAGAAGAATTCAGCGACGCTGTTGATGCAAAGTCGCGCCGCTCGATTGATGAAGGGCCGGCGTTCGAGGGCTACAAGCTAGGTGACAATGTTGCTGTCAAGGCCAAGAATATTTATCTTCCGCTCGCTGACGATCATCAGAATCTTTAGAGGTACGAAAAAACGCATCATCTAACGCAAAGATGTCGTCTTCGTGAACAATACGTCTAACACAGAATAGTACCGTGTGGGATGTATTTGATATGAATGTATGCTATCATATACCCTGTAGATAGCATAGTCTATGTGTTTAATTGATTTCAGAGTGCTACGAGAGTCAAATCCGGCCGACGAAACTACTAATCATTCGGGACCCACCAACATTTCATGACGTCGTCAGTAGGCGATAACCAACCTCCAATCGAGTTGTCTTTGTCCATGGAATCATTCAATTGCTCTACAAGCATTGCGGTCATCACCAGAAATTTCAGCAATCCTGTTAACCATCATAGCTGACCTTTACCCTATCTAAAATCTACGATTCCATGGGTTACTTGAATGACTTTTTGGTTTCTTCCAACTACGAACCCGCTTAAACGGAAGTTAAGAAGCAGTATCGTCATGGATCTCAACAAACGCTGCGACGTACGCAAAAATGTCAAAGCTTGTGCTGCCTCTTTGTCGAACTTCTGCTGCTTTCTTGCGAGTTCTAACGTTAAGTTTTTCCGTATACAGCAGCTTAAAACCGAGGTCTTACAATCAGTACTTGTGCCCATTACGCTCGGGATACCCCCGGAATTCGGGGCCCCTGGCTGTTGTACGGAGACACAATCTCAACACTTCTTTTCCCATCATATTTCCCTCGATTACTTAAATAAGTACGTATACTCACAAACTACGACAGTTTTTTGTTCCTCTGAACTGCTGATACGTTAGACTCCAACCTGCAAGGTTTGTATTTTACTGACACAGTTACTGGTTTGTTTTATATTTTTGTCAATCTCTTGCCAAGCATTTTAGAAAGATATCTACAACCAAATATATTCACTGGTCAGTACGATTGCGTCATTTGCAGAGATTAAGCCGCTAACGGAAAAGCATGTCTCTAATTCTGAAGCTAGAACCGTTCTAGCTTAACCTGAGAGGCTGTATGATTACACATGCCAAATTGGGCAGGACTGTCAATTGAACCATTGAAATGACGATCGATTTTATTATACGAGAGACATTGAATGCCAGAATTTTGATGCCGCGGGAACAAATGTGTGATGTTGAAAAAAAGTCATCATTGCTTTTTGAAGGCCGTCGCAGGGTTCGAATCGCAGCAGCCATAGAGCTTATCCACGGAACCATTGAGTTTTTAAGAAAATCCAAAGAGCGCGAGATATAACCTTTAAGCAGGTTGGGGTTTGACACCGGGTGGGCATCTTCCATCATCAACTTGCGATTTTTGTTTGAGCTATGTTTGTATCTTGTACGACCGAGGAGAACTGTTACGTTTTTGACTTGATTAATTAAACGCTTTTAGGAGAATCTTTGATAGAGCGTGTGATGTATAACTGAACATCTGTGAAAGTTGAATTGATCATTAATTGAAGTGAACGTTCTTCAGATCTCTTTTTACGTATTGGACGAAACCGCATGAGCATCTCTAGCCAAAGCCCATTGTGGAGGAGATAATTTGGCGCTGTATGGCAAGCACAAGCGCCAAGGAGCTAAAGTAAGGGACTATATGGCGCCAAAGTCGTTGAAGCGGTTTTGAAGATTTTATTGGATTTGATGGCCAATTACAAAGAGGTGAGTTTAAAACAAACTGTGTGAATTGAGATGACATTGTGTTTGATGAGAGTTGACATTTTGTGTTGTTGTTTAGGCTACTGTTTCACCGTACCGGCATCGTAGAACCACCAACTGGAGAGGCTTCTGCAGCACCAGCACCGGCAAGTTTATGTGGAAGGAATCAGCAAATTCACGCGTACGCTAACTACAGATTCAATGTTGCCAAGTTTGAAGCTAATCCAGAGGGCTAAGAACGTAGTTTAGGGAGAAGTTAAAAAGTTGTTGCATTTAGAAGCCAAGTACAAGGCGGTATGCAAGTAGTTATTTGATAAGTTGACAACGATGACACTATTTGATAATGATGAATGATGTGTTACAGGTAATTGACAAAGAAGGGCAATTCAGGGCAAGCGAAGAAGGTGGAAGTAAAGAGGGCCTACGTCCCAAGCCGACCGAAAGCTATCAGATAATCTTGGATAAAGGAAAGCACTGCAAAATTTGGTGCTGGGATTGATGTGACTTTTCGATATGCGTCCAGAGCATCCTGTTGCAAAGGTTGGATTGAATAGCAGGGCTAATGGGTGTGTGGTGTTCTGATTGTGATTAATGTTGCTTTATTGCAGTCAATCGGTTTGGACTAGGTTGAGCTGGTGGAAGGATCTCCGTGCACGTGTGCTATTTCGGATTCTATATCTCATCAAAGAATATGTTTCTACATGGGATGAACCGAGCAAAAACCTGGGAACTTGTTAAGGAGATTCTGGTTAAGAGTGTGAGTTGCTGAATATTCTACTTATGAATAATGATGACCGATTGATGAATGTTCTGTTCTTATAGCCCGTAGTCAAGCGAGAGTCCACCCGGAAATTTACCCGGAAATCAACCTGGGAATCTTGTATCTATTGTCGACTCGCCGCTTAGCAGGTGTCCAGTTCATTCGAGAATTGTCATTCCTACTTTTTCTCCTTTCCACAACTTCAGTGTCTCCTGATACGGTTCATCACCTACAACCAAGATTTCTTTTGGGCTTGCTGCCTTCAGGCTCTCGGAGAAAGCTTTGAAAGCTAGAAGACGTCGCCATATAAAGACTTGAGAATGAATTCGTTCATTCAATGCTCCAGACTTATGTGGGCTTATTTTGCGGTTTCTGGGACACTTGCGGTAAGGTACTGACATGAGTCACATGGCCACGTCTCCAGTTACTGTAGCCGTATGCTTATATTAACTTGAATCTTCTAATCTTAGCATTCTGAATTTGATTACAGACATCTAGTCTTTCGTGGGCTAGGCGAATGTTCTGCGGTACTTCGGTTCAATGGAAGCCTTGTCAAAAGATATTGAATATGGAGCTCATACACCTTGGGCGAATCTGTAAGCGAAAAAGAAGCGGACAAGGGCAAGAAGTGGAGAAAGAGAATAATAATGGATCAATCCCCAACGACAGTAACACTGGATCTGTTGAACAGAAATATAAACTGTCGGCTGACTGTAGCCTACAGTTGAGAAACAGGGCACATACATGCAATGCATTTTGCATTGTACCCATTTGAAACGGGTTGCGGTTGGCAATGTGCCCATTACGAGTATTCAGCGTTGGGGCACAATGTAAACCTGGTTTACATTGTGCCCATAGCAGAAATACATGGGAGAAACGAGTAGGAAAAGTTAAAGCTGATTTTGCCCAAATCACACTTTTTAAGGCTGAGCTGATTTTGATTATGGGTCAGATGATCATCAATCCGAATGCTGTTGTAATCTTATCTTGCTTCTTGTTGCTTCGTCTAACTCGATCATTTGGCTATGCTCAATCAGTTGGAACAGCAGAAGGAAAAAGTAGACTTGAAGGCCGCGGAGGCATCAAAGGACGTTTCGAGCTGCAGTCAAGATACAGTTGCACCTAAGGCAAAGTTCAAAGAGGTGAGTGATGGATAAGCGCTTTGGTTCTGAAATACCGGTATATTCTTTGACTAGGGTAATGTTTTGTAACTATGTTGTGCGTGAATCTCCAGCTGGAAGTTTATTGGCAGCAGCAGCGGCTCAAGCCCAAGCCCATTGTGGAGGAGATAATTTGGCGCTGTATGGCAAGCACGAGCGCCAAGGAGCTAAAGTAAGGGACTATATGGCGCCAAAGTCGTTGAAGCGGTTTTGAAGATTTTATTGGATTTGA
>JAQGBJ010003745.1:0-11867 GCA_034698345.1 Sphaeridia pumilis | reverse complement strand
TGGGAGCCTTATGACCGACTGCATCAAAAGTACCTGGAAATAAGTGCGAATAAAATTAAAAGCCGAAGTCATTACCGAGCTCACCAAATGGCGATTTGGTTGAGGTAAGTGGCGTTTGCTGGGGGAATTTATATACGTTAGTGGTTGACTGGCGGGTGGCGTTCAGAGTTTGTGAGTGGATCGTGCAAGCAATGTTAAAGTGGAGGAGATGGAATCGACGGATGTAAAAAGTTAGACAGGCCCAATAATGAGCAAAGGGGAAAAGGAACTGAAGAGGAATGAAAATTAGATTCTCTCTCGTTCGCTTTAGTGGCGGTCGATCCCACAAAAATTGTGTGTAAGAATGTGGCAAATGCGGCTTATATTGTGGAGCCTCCCTTCGGCATCCACGTAAAAGTAAAGTGAAAAGAGCCGAGAGTTTCCTCTGGCATTCCGTCAAATGCGGAGCAAGGCACTGGGCTCCTTATGTAGACTTTGAAATCGACGACATGCATCCTTCAATATTGTTTACCCAGTTTCCCTGTTCAAACAAATAGCTTTTTGGTGAATGCAATTTTAGCGGAGAAAGGGAGCTGAGAGCGGGGAAGAGACGTATAGCGAAAGTGGATCTTTCATCGTGCTGATTAACCAACATGTTCGGTCGCTTAGAAGAAGTTGAGCAGAGTTGAGTCAAGACCTTATCAAAGTCCCGTCTGATCTGAGGAAATTGCGGCGAGGTCTCTGGGCGAAAGACAGGAGCCGGCGCGAGTAGTCGAGATCAACGGATCTTTAATCTTTCGCCAGATCCTCTCGGGAAACCGATCATGATGGATGCATTTTATTTTCCATTCCTTCCCACAGCCTCTCCTCAATGACAGCTTCCATGAGTCGCTCCTGTCCCGCGGCTGCGGTTATCGCAATCTAACGTAATGATATCCTCGTAATGAATTGCCACTCGCGCCATTGCGTTTGTTTTCGCCTAGGACCCTTCCACGGCATTTCTCCTTCCCGACTCAATGAGTTTTCATCATTAATTCTTTTCGAGTGCTACCCACCCCCACTTCAAGTCGACTTCTTTTATCAGTCCCAGTCTGTTTTTGTCGATAATTTAAACAACTACTGACTCAAGAGGAAGGGTGTCAGGAAGCGGCAGAAGTCGTAGGTTCGCTAGTTCGCTAGCAGCAGTGTAATTACTTTCAAATGCAGATCTATTGCCGGAAATTCCATCCTTGAATCACTGAATTCTTCCTCAATGAGCTTCGTTTCTCTTCTCCCGCATAATTTTTGAATGAATGCTTTTGGAATGGCGGCTATCAATAGGGGAGAAAATTGCACAAGTTTTCAAGGAATTTGTTAATTGGTGTAATTGGTCCTGTGCTCTTCATTGTTGTCCACGTAATAAAAGTAAAACGGCGGCAGCCCACGTTATCTATCTTTACCAAGGGCTTTGTGTCCTCGCCGAGGACGTGACACTCGAGGAGATTTCGGCCTTTATGCATTATTAGCTACGCCGAAATAATAAAATCTGCAGGAAATTATAGCTGGTCCAAAAGGGCTAGATTTGTTTGTTTGCATCCAACGGCCGGAATGGCCAAGAGGTAATAATAATTATGATGAGCATCATTTCCATGATGATAGAATCAGATCCTTTTAGCTGAGACCAGTGAGAAAGTCAGGAATCCACAGACAAATTTATGCACGAGTCAGTCAGCCCCACCACTGTTTTCTCCGGTCGCATTCTGCATTTCTAAATCCCACGGACAAACAATGGGAATTGTCCCGAGTGTATATGTGTGTGTGTATAGGGGACGGCGATGGCTCGCCACTGACTCGGAAAACAACAAGAAAGATTTTGAAAGGGAAAACAAAACGGAAGAAACAAGAGTGCAAATTTGTGGTGTTTTGAAGAAGCTCCTCCACATACATCTTATAGCGGGAAGTAAGGAAATGCAAAATGAGGAGAAGTTGAGAGGCTTTTTAGTAATTTGTACAACAAGACAAAATATATTTATAACAAAGGAAGGAGCGTTGGAAGGAGGGGACACAGGTATTTTTACCCAAATTTCCCTTGCAGCCCATATAAGGAATAATACAGAAAGAGGCGGATGATGAAAGGAGGAAAGGAAGAGAAGACTGAGGTGGAAGGAATGGAATTTAAATTCTCAAGTGTTCCATCTTAAAGAATTACTAAGTAGCTGTGTGGCTTTCAGTGAAGAGAGAGAAAGGCTGAAAGCTCGGCCAGAGAAAGAAGAAGATATTATAGCGTATGGGACGGGGAAGAAAAAGAGGAAAAGGAAATACGGAGGAAAAGCAGAATAAAGATTAAAAAGTATGGAGCAATTAAATAGTAAATGAATGCGGGAACAACGTTTGGTAATGACATTGTCTTGTACTCCTCTCAAGAATCGCTAACGCCACAAACTCTTTTCATACTTTCATACAGGAAAAAGGAAGGCAGAAAAAGGAGCGCTCAAGTAGCCTCCTCCTCCAAGTAATCGAGATGAGGATACTCAAAAGTTTTCCAACAAAGCCCATTTCTTTCCCCGTATAGCCTTTTGATGAGACCTGTTTATGTATTTTGAAGAGGGCAAAAAATTTGGTGTGTATATGACTGTGACAGAAGCGCTATGGCTGGCATCCATGCGGTACGTGTGTGCGTATGACTTATTAGCGGTTTTGAGTGGGACAAGGAGTTGGGTGAGGATAAAAGTGGAGAAGGTGAAAACGCGGGTGTTAAATGAAAGCCAAGCCGGCAAGTAATGAGAGGGACATAAAACAAGTCAGTAAAAAAGAAATACGAGGCCAACATAAGAGGTGGACGAAATGACATGAAGAGCGGCGGGAGTTCAAAAGAGAGTCCACCTGCTAAGAAATACTTGGGAGAGCCTGCAGTTGAAGTTAAGAGAAAGTCGGAATGATTAAGGAGACAGAGAAAGGCTTGCGAAGGAGAAGTTAAGACTAAATCATTTCATGTGCCGCTGTATATATATAAGTACAAGTGCATGTACTCATCCTACACATGAATTCTGTGAAGGAAGTGAACCAAGACTTAAATTGAGGAAAACACTTGGTAATTATGACGGGATAAGGCGTTTAAACAAAATGAATGCATGCACATACATAAATTTGGATGAGCCCAAGAAATGAGAAACACAAGTCGAGGGAAAATTTTGGGCAGAGTTCGAGAAAGAAAGCAGCTCCTCTCAGAGACAGCAGTTTGCTGATGATGAATGAGAAGAAAACAATATGCGGTTTTTCTCAGAGCTGCAACTTGCTGGAAGAAGAGAAATAAATAAATATAGAGCACCAGAGACTAGAATCTCGATGGAATTGGTCGTGTATGTGTAATATGTTTATCCAACCTTGCTGTATTTGCACAAGACGTTTACTCATTGTCCGTAAAAGTCAGCCTTCCACATTGGCAGTGTTGGGTAAATAGACGGGAATGGGAATCCGAGCAAAATTTTGTTTCCTTCATTACTTGCAAATATGGATTTGATTGAGGGGCTCCAGAGAGCATCGGATCAATTCAACTTTTCCAAGTTGTAAATCAAACTGACGACAGAGGCAGAAAAGCGAATCATGAGCGAGTTTCAAAAGTCCCTGAACGAATTTGAGCTGATCATGGCTGGCTTGCGGTTCCATCTAAAAAGTTGTTGCGAATTTCATCCGCAGATTTCCCTTTGTATACTTTTCTTTGACGAAACAAATATAATTCATCAAAGACGCTTATGGTTTCATTAACTTTGACAGTTACAAAAGTCATCCATTTCACTCCCCGTCTTTCAAGCTCCATGTGTATGCATTTTTGCCAACTTCAAAAGACTTCAAACGAATACAATTTTGCTAATTACACAACTTTCTCCCTCTTGCGAATGTCAAAGTATAGATCAATCCTGGAAGCATTATCCGAAAATCTAGCGGTAAAAGTTTTAACAATGTTCATGTAAAATTCGCGTTTTGAACTAATCCTCGATTATATTATATCCACCAAAAGCCGTTTGTTTGCTCTTACACTGTTGGACACTACTCAAGTTGAGCTATTTTACAAGGACGTTTTTGGATGGGGAAGGATGAGTGTAATAAATCAATTTAATCTCTCTTAAAGGCTCAGCTGACTGCGGTCCTCTCCTGGCTTTGAAACGTGTGGGCAGGGATGATGAAGTGACTTTGTTGTAGATAGCTTTTCATTTTGTGTGCAAGTACTGAAAGCCGCTCTTCTTAACGTCCTAGTATAGTAACGTTGCAAAATCCGAATTCTGTCTCTGTCCGTGAAGCCACTGTCCTGCTTCAGCTGTTCCAATGGAAAAGATAACAAGACGTGTTTGCCCTGTCAAGGGGACCCTTACAAGTTAGTGGCGGGAAGATTTCAAGTTAATTTACTTTGAGGCACTTGAACCACAAGATTACGGCCACGGACGGTCCAGAGAGATAAGCTCAGACAGAAACGGCTAACCAAGGTAGATGAGGCGGAAAGACATATTGCGGCCAGGTTTAATGAGAATCGAATCTCAGGAAATAATCGCCGGAATCACAGTTACACTCACCACGTTATGTCCTGTGTCGGGTAGGGATTTTCTCCAAGAAACCTTTTCCGTCCTAGTGCTTACTGCTGCGGAATGTGTCGAGAATAGAATGAAGCTGGTTATTTATTGGAGGCGGAAATGAGGTTGTTACTCATGTGGACCTCAATGACGACCCCGCCGCGCTGACATTTACAGTAACGAATTGTTTTGCAATGTTTCTTAGCTAAAATGAACATTTTTGCAGCCAGACGCTTGTTTTCATTTCCTGTTTTTCGCCAGTCTGCGTAGAGAGGGCTAAGTAAGCTTTTCTAAAACTCTGAACGGAAATCTGGTGAGGTACAATTTTTAAAAGCTTGAACACGGAAAGGGGAAAGTTTTGGAGCTGATGATCGTGTTACGTTATTGGGGAGGGGAGCATATAAGAGAATTAAAATGTTGGTTCCATGGTAGTTACGAGGTGGAAAGAGCTCTTTTAGAGGATGAGCGTACAAGAGTAATTAAAGGTAATGACGACGATTATCTGTTTGTGAATTGCAGGTTGGTGCCTGAATTGCAGCGAAGTGGAGCTCATTACGCTTCCAACGTTCATAGTCGAATGATCGGTGGCAACGATCCTTCGCTCTACATCGGGAGGTGAGTTTTTGACTACACAAAATATAAGCACGTTCCCATCATATGCATCTGTTTTCTTTGCATGTGTCTAATGGGCCCACTATGCGGTTCCAAATGTTGCTCAACTTTCAACTTAACTGCGTGCAGTCAGGAATAGAAAATCGCTAACGAGATGGCAACTCCCTGCTGGAGAAAGTGTTTTATGTCTATGTATATGCACCACACAGGAATAAGAAAGTCACAGACTTGTACAAACTTGTTCTTCCAACCGCAAAAGGAAACTCCAACTCCAGCCTAGAAATGTACATACATCTGATAGCGCCGAGTCTCTTCCCTGTTTTCCAAAGTTACGTGATGTTGGTAACTGAAATTAGCAATAAGCAAAAGTATCCTGCTGAGGGAAATGAATTTCCAATTAAGTTACGTGCATACAGAATACATTGGGGCAGGTGATTTTGAATCGCGTAGCATATCTACATGTGCATACATTTGAACTTGAGTGGCGTCCGATGGCCAGTATAAGCTTAGCTTAACCGTATGTGAGGCTGGAAACAAAATCTTTGAAATTGTTATTGCGACAAATCAAGTGAGAGATGGTGACATGCTAACTAGTAGATTTATAAGAGTCGCGCCCCGAGCCGTGAATGGGAACCTATAATCTTGGCTGTGAGTGGGGAGAAATTGTAGTGTTGATTTTTATGCGGTAGTGAATCTGTCTCCAGGAGGCTATTTACAAGAAGGAGAATTTTTTAACGAGATTATAAGATTTCCAGGATTACAGCTCCTGGCAAAATTTTCGCTATGGAAACGCAGTCACCCTGGGGCATCCGAAGGCGCAAACGACCTCACATCTCACTTGTTATTGCTACCGTAGCATTTCAAAAGACGTTCATTTCATAACGCGGAAAGCCCAAGTGCCTACCCTACCCTACATGGTTGTATTTGGCATAGGAAAAATGTTGCTTAGAAATTCGCACAGCCTGGAGGCAATTGAAGCTGTAGTAAAAATTGTGAAAGAAGAGGGAATAGTAACTTGATTAGCAAAAAAGTATTAAACGTGAAATAGGAAGGCGGCTTCATCATGACCGGTGAGGCTTGAGTGAAGCAAAGGAAGAGTAGGAAGCGTTTGAACAAGTTGGAGAAGCTGTCTGAAGGCCATCAAAAGAGGGTATTGAAAGAGACGTCATTGGAATCCTGAGAAGGTTGAGTCAGTTGAGTGGTTCATGTAAATTGTTTACCGGTCCCGTGAAGAAGAGCGACAGAAGAGAAAGTCCACAGTGGAAAGTCTTGAAAGGAGATGCGTTGATAAAAGTAGAGTCGCTGAAGCGTTTTCTTTCTTCCCAAAGAAAGTCGATGGCAATGGCAGTACAGAAAAAAGAAGGACTTTACGTCTCCGTGCAAGTAGGAAAAGGAGTGTTTATTTGTGAATTTGCGTTTTATCTTACTAATGAGCAAGAATTCTTTTGGGTGGGAGCAAGGAAGAGAAGTTGAAAAGAAAAAGAAATGAGCTTAATTCATTTGTTGGGAAAGAAGTACGTAATTTGGTTGATTCAGCAACTTCAAGTTTTCTCCCGTCCTCAGAGTGAGTGAATGGCCAGAGTTGGAACAAGAGCTCCCTGTAAAGCTCAACTTTATGTTGATGCATAAGTAGTCGGCAAGAAAAATAACCATCTAATTCTGTACACAAAGCAACAGAATCTAAATGAGGGAATTAACTGCCGTGTTTCAGCATAATCAAGACGAGGTTTATGTTAGCGATATTCTTGTGCAACTTGAAACCAAGTACTACTTAAAAAAGTTGTAAGGATCAGTGGGAAGCCACTAATGCGTTGATTTGTTCAATTAACAGTTTGCGACTGCCGCATGAAGAAGAAGTCATGGCAAATCCGCAATACATCGACTTGGGCTACGGGCCCGTCGATGAGTCCATGTACAACGGCCTCCCTCCCTCGCCGCCCACCACTTGCCTTTCACCACTGTCTTCCTCGTCCTCAGCGACTTCGGGCGGAAACGCCACTGCTTACCTGGGAACCGGCAACGAGACGTTGTCAGAGTTGTCCGCCTATTCGCCTTACAGTACAATTTTATCTGCAACTATTGCTGTTGGTAAGTGCCATCCATTATGAATCAGAGCCCTGATTCCAAATGAAAGTTCATTTGGGGACTTGGAACCAAGGATGATGATATGGGCTCATTTCAATTTTTCAGGTTGCTCCTTACTGATAGTGAACGTGTTTATTTTCGCCATGGTCTACTATCAACGAGACAAGAAGCGAGCCAAAGTACAACGTCAAGCCAAGGATAAAGCCGACGAAGGAGACGCTGCAGCCCAAGGCCGCAATGAGATTGGTGTGGGCGGGGGGAACTCCATGGGCGAAGTGCCTGAACTGGTCAAATCCAACACTGCTACCGCTGGTCAAACCACTATCCAGATGTCGTCGACGGGGACGGAAACGACCCAGGGTCAAGTCCATGCGGCCTTCGGTCATCACGGGGGTATCATGCTGTCTCCACATCAAATTCAGTCGTACCACCAGAGCATGATGCAGCATCACAACAGTGGGCTTACGACCTTACCTCGAAGCAACGGCGGCCTCGCAATGGTCGGAACACTTCCAAAACCTCCACCGCCACCTCGGAGTGTGAGCAACTTTTCAACGTTGCCACATCGGGTGAGTGCGGGGAGCAACGTTGGTAGAGTGCAACAAGCTTCTCAACAACAGCAACAACTTCAGTCCCGTATGACCATGACGAACTCTACGTATTCGGCGTTTGATGATCTCAAGGTTTAGGTTTTTTACACCGAGTTTTAGCCGGAATAGTCATTTAATTAATGTGTGACGCGGGATTGGAAGGCGAGGAGGAACTTTTGACACAACGTGCAAACTCGCTTCTGCCAGGCAGGAGATTATGTCAATCAGGTTATTATTAAAACGGAATGTGATTTTGGAAGTGACATTTTCGGAGCGAAAGGGGATGAAAAGTGTCAGCAAAGTTATTACCTGAAGCCATTAGGCTGGAAAACAGTGTTGGGCGGAAGAGTTAATCTCTTTTGCCTTTTTGCTATGGCAAGTAATTAAACTAATTGATCACTCGAACAACAAGTTCCTTTGCTCTTACATCCGCTTCCAGCGTGTTTCATAAGGGATTATTATCAGATGCTCTCCCAGTCAAACTCACGTGTAAACCAAAGTGCTCGTCGGTGAATCGGTAATTTGTTTTCGTTTCCGCAACCGTTATTGCATTACAGCAGCCGTAGCTTCATATCGTTTGGTCCCAAATCGCCTGCGGTTTCCCCTTCCACTGAAGCACAAACATGGAGCATTTTTACGCTAATGAAAACTTGGTCTTTTTGCCCTTTAATCTGCTGCAGAGAGAGAGAGCTTTTTAGCAATGTTACTCAAGAAGCAGCTTTTGTATTTTCTACAACCTATATAGATTTGTATACATATATTTGTTTAATTCCGTTTTCACCGACAATACTGCTCAAGAATTACTTGTTATATCGTTGTAAGGTGCGATCATTTGATGCTAAATACTTTTCCACACCAAAGCCCATTTTATAAAATATATCACGGAATCACATGTGAAGAATGTAAGACAAAATGTTAGCTTGTAACTTAATTGGAATCCAGAGTGTATGACGGTTTGTTACGGTTGCAACATTAAAACAAAGGAGTAAAGAGACGATTTGGAATGAATTATTCGGATGGCTTTGAAAATTGCCTTATTGGACAAGATTGTAGACGTAATAGAGCGTGCTTTGTTGCTTGCAGTGCTTGTAGTTGGGGTTTGGCCAGTCACAAACGTTCGACGATGGGTTGAATTGAGTACCAGCCTAAAATTTGCAAATGGTAGAAATTGATTGAATGATCAAGCAAAATAGGCCGTAAAAGTATTTTCACTTACTTGGCACGTCATTGGCAGGGGCTTGCCGTGATTACAAACGTAATACTGTGCGAAACAAGGGAAATTAAATTACAGCTAAAACACAAAGTTAGCATTAGAGAACGTAATTGGATTTTGCGGCTACCTTTTGGCAGTCTTGGGTGTCAACACAGTACAGCTGACCAGAAGAACAATCGCAGTCCGAAGTGACCGTGGTTACGGAAGAGGACGTGGGTGGCGGCTGTGGCTTAGGAGCTTGTTCCGTTGGAGCTGGAGGACGACCAGTGGGAAGTGAAGTAGCCGGAGGGGCAGGAGTGGCAACAGGCGCAGGGATCGGTCCAGACGATGGTCCAGGCTTCACTGGAGTTTCCGGAACAACATAGTTCTTCATCCCTAAAAACGGAAACAACAGTTTCGAGTTTCAGCTGGACATTGGGCAAATGCAGAGAGAGCTTTGTAAGCTTTGTAGATACGTACCGTTTGCTAGGACATCGATAAGTACATCCTTCTGACCACAAAGGCCTCGGAAGTCGTCCATATCAATAGCCCAGTTCATGGCTCCAGCATATCCGCGTTCTTTGATCCAGTTGACCTTAATTTGCAAACTTTCGGCATCTTCGTAACCAATCCAGTTGCGACCGGAATACATGTATGGAACTTTGCCGTATGAATCGTATTCGCGGGTCCAGTTCGTCTGGGGGTCTTGCAGAAACTCGCAAATCTGTGTGTACACACAAGGAGAATCGCGTTACTTACTACCGGATATAAACGAGTTGCTCTCTTTTGATTGCTGACTCTGAGTGGATTTATGTGTGTAAACACGTGTGCATATGTGTGTGTGGCCTGCTTTCTGAATGTACCTCGGAATAGCCCATAAATCCCGCAGCTTGAGTGTATGGACCCGGGTCGCCCCGGCCTTGGTTCTTTTCCCAACGGGTAATTCCTGAACCAATCTTTGTCTGCTTTGGGTCGCCGAGGTAATACGTCCTCCCATAGAAAGCTGTGCCGATCACAAGCTTGTCAGGACTGCAGCCCATGTCAACCCAAAGCTGGGATCCATCGTTGACGTTCAGCTTTTCGTAAGCCCATTGGTCGTGCCCGGGACGGCGGTAGAGTGGAGTATGGACGTCCACGAAACCAGTCCAGCTTCCTCTCAAGTCATAAGCCATAATATGGATAGCGTTCACAGTTCTACAATAACACCAGCGGCCACTCTTTTCAAATCATATTTTTTGAAGCCTTCCAAACATTACGGCTACTGACCTGCACAATTCTGGAACATGGTAGCCTTCCTGAAGGCGGAAACGAGCCATAGGAACTGCCATAGTGATTTCCCAGTCTTTGTTCGCCTTGTCGAAGGCTGCCCGAAGTTCGAAGACAAAGTCTCTGAAATTGTCTTTGTCTGAGTACTTGCCTCCACGGTCGGCTGCTCCCGGGTATTCCCTGTAATGCACAACAGAATATTTTTTGCTCAGAAATTCAGCAGAAATAAAGGCTCAATCATATAAAAGTCTCTGCAGTCTCTCAATGCATGATTAATATTAGCTGTAGTAGGTAGAGCCGTAGAGCAATTTGTAAAACGTTTGAGGATATGAAGTGAACAAGTTGGAAAAAAGTAGAGCCAATAGAGGCATCCGCCGGGCTTTACTTACCAGTCGAGGTCGAATCCATCAAAGTTGTATTCCTGAAGAGTAGCTGAAAAATATATTGAAAAAAGTTTGAGCGTGGCGTTGAAAGGTCAAATTTGTGAAGTGAAAAGTTGGTGAGGTGAATGTGGGGGAGGGGAGCTTTTGGGAGGATATGACGGCAAATATATATACTTCTTGCCCTTCCACATGGATTAGGATGGCAACGGATTGGACGCTTATATTGAAAGAAAAAAAGAAATAAGGCGTCTCAACCAACTCACCGACGACGGATCTAATAAAAGTTTGGCGACGGGCTGGAACAGTTACCATTTCGGAATACTTTCGGCCTCCTTCCGCCCAACCGCCGACTGCCAGCAGAAACTTTTGAGCAGGGAAGCGCTTCTTGAGGTCCGTAAACTTTTTCAGATTCCCCTGCTCAATGTCCAGCTGAAATGGCCAAAAGAAGTGCATTGTTAGATAGGTGAGAAAGGCCCAAGTCTCAAAACTACTGTCGCAGTCTCCAGCTGCATTTCGGAGAAATGCATGGCGCAAGGTGCGGTTTATGCATCCTTAATTAAAGTCGTTCCATATTTTTCAAGTAATAGGCTGTTACAAAGACTTGGCTGCTGATGCAGTGACAGGAATGAGCGTTACACGCACATAATATGTTTATGGCCAAAATTTTGCTCATTATTTTAATATTAGATGAGAGAAACATTAGATGCATGCCAACCATGCTGCAGTAGCCAAAGTATCTGTATATATAATGTAGACTATATTTTAGAGAAGAGCAAAATTTTTAACATTTCTCCAGTCTACCCCAACTAATGTAAAAAACATGTTTGTGCATTCAAGCCACCGCAAGTTTTTAGTAAATGTTTTGTTTACAAATCATGATTTGGTTGTTTGGAACTTGATAGCCGGTGGCAGTTTGTTTTTTGCCAAATGCGGCGGGTGCTTTCTCCCAAAAGAATGACGGAGAAAAGTAGGGTAGAAAAGATACAGTTGAGCAGTTTTATTAATAGGCGGGATAAAGCGGATGATGAGGAAAAGTTGGGAAGAGGTAGTCGAGATCCAGAGGGAGTTTCTACAGTAAATTACATAAATGCCTGGAGGAGGAAATGGATAACTTGTTCGTTTGTTGTTGTGCCGGGTTGGGAAGAAGGATGATATTGAAGGGTATTGCCGATGAGATTTATTTATGAGCGGTAAGAGAGCCATTTAGGCAGGAGGC
>JAQGBJ010003744.1:0-11869 GCA_034698345.1 Sphaeridia pumilis | reverse complement strand
TTTGGCACGTTTTGGCTGAATTGCTCTGTTGAAAAAAGATTTACAAGATTGAGGCTCTGCATTTTTGAGGATAACTAAGATAATCAGCTGCCAAAATTACCAATTTCATTTTTCATTATTCTGAAGTACACGTCCCAAACAGCATCTAAAGACATCCCGCTGTCCAAGTATATTGCTCCAGCAACAGATTCAAAAACGTCACCCAGTGCTTTTGGAACTTCAATATCCTCAGCTTCTTCACACTCTTCCTCGTCCATCAAATAATACTGCAAGTTAGAAGTCATAGAGAGTTATATGACAAAAGCTTGTTTTCTTATGAAGAGTATTCAGACGATCAATAGTATCTTACGTCTTGAGTCAAGGTATGTCCATGATGTTCCTGAAACGCTACAAATTTCTGCAATACGTCCGACAAGCCAGGTGAGGAGTGTCGGAAAAACTTGTGAAAGTTATTCTTGACCGCCAAAGAGGCGAAAATAGTATTGTTGACCAAGGCCGAACGCAAATCTGTCAAAGACCCTGGGGAATGCTGACGAGGATCTTCATACAGATGCCGTGTTATCAAATAATCTAGAATAAAATTCAGATTTAGATGCTGTGTCGTTCAGTTGGGTTTTCAGCTTAAGACTACATACCTAAGATAGCATCTCCCAGGAATTCGAGCCTCTGGTAGCAGTCAGTAAGTGTGTTACAATAATACGAAGCGTGCGTAAACGCTTGTAAGAGGTAACTCCTGTCCCGGAAAGTATAGCCAATAGCACTTTCAAAGTCTTCATATCCCTGTAATGAATTAGCAACTTTTAGAAATAGCTATTTCATATTTGCATTTTATTTTATATGTTAAACTAAACTTACCTTTAATAGTACAGCGAGCTGTTCTTCGCTGTCCTTACTATATCGCAGCAGGGGTGAATTGGGCGGTTTCAATTCCTCAAACAGTAAAACTTTATCTTGCTTGGAAAGACGCATATAAACAACATCCTCCTTGGAATCCAGCCGACTCTGAAGTTGAGGTAGTGTCATTTCTTTACTTGGAAGTACCCTCATGCCAAGCCATGACATGAACAATAGTGCCCCTCGCGGTCCAGTGGCTGTTAAATACGCACCAATCAGAGCTTCCACACAATCAGCGATAGATTTGTCTGGTATAGACTGCTGAGTAACTAAGTTATACGGCACAAATTCGGAATCAATCTTGAGAGAATTGCTTTTCAGTGCAACTTCCATCTCATTTTCGGATAGATCCTTCAACGCGTTCACCTACAAAAATTTGAAAAACTCAGTGTAAATTTCTGAGGAAAGAAGAAAAGAGTAACATATGTATATATAGTCTTTACAAACTACTGTAATTCATACCTGAGCCATTGAAAATTTCGGTAGCTTCGACTGAATAAGGGCTTTGTCAATTCCTTTCGGTATATGATAGCCTGGAGGGAGCCAATTATCGTGCGGTTCAAATTTCGCTGAAACCATGATACAGCCAAGGCCTCTTTGTTTTCCAAGCCGGTACAAGTGCACATTGCTGACCTGCGTGATAGAAGATAAATAAAAAACTAGTATGAAGTAATATACGGCTCCTGAGGAAAAAGAGGTTTACTTGACGAGATCGCAGGTGGCTCAGTTTTCCTTCGTGAATATTCTCAAATGTGCAGAATAAGTAAGTCGTTATGGCGTACTTCAGAAACGAATCTCCGATCGTTTCCAGCCTCTCAAGATTCAGCCCGTCGTTCGCATTGGACATAGTCAAAGCTTGTAGTAGTACGCAGGGACTGGGTCCAGTATGGCTGCTCAACTTTGGCTGATAGTCAAAGCTGAAAGCTCCATGTCTTGACTTTTCTTGATTTTTCAAATTTTCCGTGCGCCTAATTGCTTCGGCTGACAATGGATACATATTTGGGGGAGCTGTAGGAGTCATCAATTTTAGAAGTGCCTCATAATGAGGGTTTGGGCTCTCATCACTTGTGGCATCGCTTGCTGGAACAATCAGAGCTCTTTTTGGCATCTGAAAAGAAACATAAAGCATGCAGATAAAATACTCTGGATAGCAGTACAAGTCTGAGCCTCCCGGCCCGAATGTTCACTTACCTTCAAGATGTCGTCACACACAAGATCCCACAAGTTGGCTACTTTCTTCTTCACCTGTTCATCAAACAGTTGTTGGGCAGCAGTCTCGTCATGCCCTAAAATATCGTCACGTTCCTCCCACCACATGCTTTCTGCCAACATGCCTTCATCGTCGACCGGCGCGTTATCAAACGCTGTGTCTAACTTCCTCTTGTCGAGAGTTTCTGCCGTGTGAGCGTTGATAAACTGAACTTTTAGATTATTATCTTCATCCAAGAACGATCCAGTAGAGCCACTGACATCAGACGCAATTGAGTCGTTGTCATTAAAATCATGATTTAGAGATCCTTCTTCTGCGTCTTCGACTGGCACAAAAGCGCCCTCATCCCAAACTTCTCCCCAATGAGTTGGGCTTCCATATAATGCTCGAAGGTGCCTATGATTGAAGCTGCGGAAACCACAATAAGACTTTTAGATTCATTTACAGAGAAATGTACGGAAATCATGTAATGGATAATTACAGGCGGGATTTGCCTCCCCATGTCCAGTTTTTACTGATCATAGATAAGTTCGATGGGAATGCAAAGTTTGGGTCGTCATCAAAATCCAGTTCATCCTCGAACTCAGCATCAGATTCGACGTCATTTTCAACTGTAGCTGCCAGTTCATTTGACCAAGTATCGATTACAACTTCCGGTGGTCGCAAAGTCTTTAACTTCTCTGCCAATATTTCATTAGCGGATTTTCTGCAAAAGAGTGGACACAAAGAACTATTACAACAACCCTCAAAGAGCAATTGCAAATCAAAACCAAATTTACCCTCCAAAATTGTCGTTCATGAGCAATGACTCAGCCAAAGTTATTCCAGGACCCAGTTCTTCTTTAGCTGCTTTAGCGAAACCGTGAAGTTCGGATTCCTGTGTTTCTTCATCAACAGCTTCTTTTTGTGGCACACTGCTCTCCTGGAGAATTGGATCCTCTTTTGGTAGAGCGTCTGCTTCTGGTTGAGTAATGGCTTCCTGAACATCTTCGGCTTCTATCATTGCCCAACCGAAGCTGAGAGGCTCCCACTCGGGCTTGATGTCCAAGTTTCCAAGGCCCACGATTTGTTCAGCCACTACTACACGGACGTTATTAGCCAGCAACAAACAGTTCATGCGGTAAAGAATGCAAGGCAAGGATACAGCTTGCCTCCATAGCGATGCACTGAACGGATGAATCGTGCATAGCTCAGGGATCTATAAACAAACGGAATTAGGTATAATTCTGAAACAGCTATTTCATAAAAATCATTCTTACCAATATTTGTTTCTGTTCCAAATTCTCACGTTTCGCACGTTTTGTTGTTTCACTGCTAGTGGGTAAGGCCATTCCTTTACGGTTGACGTATCTTGGAGTAAGAAAATTCAAGCGTACTGATGTATGATCTACATCTAATAAAGGTTGGTCTGGATCTTGAATCGCAATGGAGTATTTCCGTAGATAATACTCTTCAAAAGTTTTGAACTCGCAACCTGAAAACCCGAAAATAGTGTTATACACTATTATTGCTGTTCCTGTAGCCAGCAAGTATGGTTCTAGCCAATTAATATTGTCTTACTGTACCTGGGAACTGTGATCTTGGTGTTAATTTTTGACAGATTTCCGCTACGTAGAAGTACTGCGGCTGATCATTGCTTCGGTACCAGGGCATGACTACAGCGTCAGCAAACGCTTCATGAGAAAACTTGAAAGATTTCCTGTCTTCATCAGCTACAAATGGCTTCTTTGAGGTATCTTTCACCTCGCAAATGTCATTGATGAATCCCCAATCGACCTGAACAGAGCTCATGGCGCATGTATCAGCATCACAACTCGTTGGCTTTAACGGCACGATCATAAACGAGCTTTCAGCACTGTCTGGGTCAAACAGCGACAAGTACTTGTGGAGACGGAGAACTGATGTAAATGTGTAGTGATGGAAGGCTGAGACCTTTTCTAAATTGGATTCATCCATGAAGTTATTGTCCGTTTCGACTGGAACCTGATTGCGAGTGAAAAGCACGGTCAGTCAGATTTAAAATGCCGAAAACGAAGTATCATTTACTGCCTGGTTCCTTACGATCTGAACTTTCACTTCCCCGCAGCGTGTATAGATTAAAAAGGGTGGAATGCACGGTAATGGCTTCCTCGTAATGAACCCAAAACACTGAGGGGCCAATTCAGGAGGATGTAACTTTCTTCCACGGGTGTTCTGTTCTTCAGGTAAGGGGCAGTTGAGGGTCATTCGAACCCAATACAAGTATACTACAGACTTCGGCTTTGGCATGCACAAAGTCAACTCCGGAGCTACCTTCTTGTCGTAGTACTGTCGACGTTTCGTGCTTCCGGGACTGGAATTCAATTATTTCAAAAACAGTGTCCGAAAAACCCCAATGGTAAAATGAAAACTAGTCTTTACTCACCGAAACTCTCCATATTCTTCGTCTACAGATTCAGCCCCAACGTCTAAATCAGGTTCTTGCTTGACTCCTTCTTTTCCGATAGGCAACAAAGCATCATCAATTTCTCCGTTGGCATGAAGAACGACTACAGTCTGAAGCGCCACTGCTCTTTTCGCCAGTACAAACGTGGGCATTGGAACTCCCTAAGAAACAGTATGCAAGGGTATCATAATATAACAACAATGAGACTTTGCCTATGAATGTTAATCGATTCTTGTCCTTCTCACTTACTGTGATATGCCATTTGATAGGTGAGTTAATCGGCAGCCGTAAGTTGCAAGAAAATCGCTTTTCGGAATCTTCGGCACTTTTTTCATCGTCTTCATCATCAGCAGCGTTGCATATTGACAATTTCCACAAAGGAGTTAATCGAGTGAAAGTGTCGCTGGGAAGCCTCGCACAGTAACGGTTCACGATTTCGATAGCATTCACAATATCAGCACCTTTGAATTTAGGAATCATCGACACCCATGTTTTTTCGTGATCTTCGGGAAATCTTGAGGTAATTGGTTTTGGTATGACACTGTAATTGAGTAACATTTCTTCCACTAGCTTGTAAATGGACATTTGTTCTAAGTATCCTTTAAGTTTTCCAGACGGTGTGAAAATGTAGTACTCAGCGTCATGACCCTGCGCTCTTCCCTGGAGGCAAACATCAAAGGAGTGATTAAAAATTATGCAGGCTGAAGATGTTTATGAAGCATGGAGATAGTTTACCTTTGAGAACAGATACGAGCGGAACGTAAGCGGTGGGTCAAAGCGTACGACCAAATTCGCTTTAGGAAGCTCAATTCCTTCTTGTAACAATGTAGTACCGATCAGAATATTAGCTTCCTTGTAGCGGAATTTCCTTAAAGCTTCTTCTCTACGCTTATATTCTCGTTCAGCCTCATCAGTGTCATCCACATATTGGTTGCTCAGCGGTAAAGCGATAACAGGACGAAGCCCAGCCATGTTTGGATCACATAATGCTACTTCATGGATGTAATGGTATCTGTAATTTCAGAAGTAGCAGAAAAAAACGTGTTTAGGCTCAGGCGTGTAACAAATTCAAGAACATGTTAGTTAGCAATGTCACTGCATGAAGCCTTACATTAATTTTGCACAGAAACGATCCTCCGCAACTATTAAGCCGCAAAGGGTACTCTCTTCGTGCTTTTGATTGTTCTTGTTGCGTTTTGGACGACTTTTATACGAACGGCGATCTGGCCTTAAATTGGCAGAGTTTTTCTCTAACAGGGGCTTCTTTGCTTGTGTGGAAGTCTCTTCCTCAAGTTTCAATGCATCCAAAGATTCAACAGCGTCTACGGTGATGTCTGGTTTCGCTATATCGATTGCTGCATGTACTGAGTCATCAACCTTTGACTTCTTCTTCTTTCCACGGCTCTTGATCTTTTCTACAGGTTTGGTCCCATTTTTGCCTTGTGATATTACTTCAGCAGCTTCGAGCTGCACATCAGTCACACCCCGTTTCGGTTCCCAAGGATTCGAAAGATCGTACCGACGAAGTACGTCAACAAGAGCTCGCAATTTCGGTGTGCTGAATATTGTGAGTATTTCCAGGGGGGAGAATTGTTTGAAGGTTGTTTGACACTTTAGATGCAAAGCATTCAGAGTAGTAAAAAGTACACCCAGTACCAAATAATGACGCTCGTATGGAGTGGCTACCTGTGAGTAAAATATTCAGATTTGAAGGCTACGTTAGCTACCTTAGCTATCAAATCACACAAAAAACGTAAATCGTGCTTACTCGAAGTTCCTCTACTCTAGCTGCAAGCAGCATTAATGCTCTATCCATACACCATAAGCCAAACTCCTCCAAAGTATTTTTTGCCATCGCCAGAATTTTCAGTGGCTCAGCCCGTGGATCAGGTATACGTTTAAGTTCCTCTGCCAACGAATCAACGTCATCATTTCCGTTTTCTATCTCTTCTTCTGGTTCAGGAGGACCGATGCCCCCGAACTCGCTGATAGGGTCGTAATGATGTGATTCAATGAAATTCCTCGTTTCATCCAAGATGCTGCGTATTTCCTCGTACAGTTCTTTGGAGTGGGAATCCATCCAGCGTTCTTCATACTGGAATACTTTTTCCAAAGGTGAGACACTGTACCTGTAATATCGTCAAACATGATGAAGAATTTCGAATAGACATGTCGAATTCTCTAATATGGATACATTTACCTTAGCAGCGCTGTCACATTACTACACGTGTCGACGATAGCTCCTGTAAGCTTCTGCAGCTTCTTGAAACTTTCTTCCATGCGCCAAAATCCAGTAGATTGGTTTTGGTAGTACTGTAGCAATGATACTGTCAGAAAAACAGTTCTTGGCTTTCGATCACCGGTTCCTACACCTTTCTGGGTTGAGCAACTTCTGAAAACCAAAAAGACAAGATCAGCGATGATTTCAATATGATACACGTCAATGCACACACACGGGCTTACCGAATGAAAGTAATAGCCTTTTGCATTTGTTCTGAATACTGTGAATCTCTTAAAGCACAATGAGCGTTATCAACGACAACCAATGATAGCTTTGGTCCCCAATCATTTGCTACTTCTCGAGCTTGGCAGATCCTGAGGAAGGTTCCGATTGAGCATATGATTACAGCGGATTTAAAGCTTGGTTCGAACAACTTTCCAGGGATTTCCTCAGCATTAGCTATTCGAATCACCGGGATATTAGACAAGTGGTCAAAGGGAATCTGAGTGAAGTGCTTCTTTGCCCCATCTTCAGCCTTGTTGTTTGATTCAGACGTATCATCGTCTTCCTGAAGAAATACCGACAGGCCATCGTTTCTGAAGAATAAAGATTGCTCATTAGAAACCTTTGCAGTAATGCCATAACAGGGGATCCGCTGGTGATTAATACATACCGGTAATAAAATTCTTTGAACAGCATGAACGCCACAAATTGTTTGGAAGCCGACGGTAGGCAGCAGGAAACGACGTCATTTTGCCGGGCTACTCCCAAAATTTCCACTGGGTATTCTTGAGGAGTAAAAATTTGCGAATGGACGTCCAAGCTTGACATCGCCATGATGGCAGAAAAATGTTGAGCTTCAAATCTATTAAATTCGGATCATCAGCAGATTCCTTACATGATTTCCGCATTTGCCGTTGAGATCCCACGAACTTGCAACACACAAGTAGACTAGAATCAATAAATTTAGTGGTGCAACACAACCGTCTTTGAAGTCTTGAAAATAATGTTTATGTGTTGCTGAAATTCACAAAATCGCGTGTGTTTACATTCCAAGGCAGAAATATCCATGAGAGGTTTGGAGTCATAGAGTAACAAGCAGGTTTAAACTTGAGAGGGAACCGTTGGCGCGAAATGATGACGGTTTTCCAGACTTGCCTAACTGAAATTTTCTGCACCACTGTCTGATGTTTTCCTGATTTTGACACAGAATTGACAATGGAAAAACGAATAGAAAAAGTTTTGGTTGGCGAAAGACATTGGCAGTTAAATTCTTTATAGCGCAGTTGAAACTTAAGACGTTCAGAGTTCAGAATGTTTTGAAAGGATATTTACCACAAGTTCGGTGAGAACTGCAGGAGTCTTATAGTCTTGAATTCAAGTATAAATTCGTGTGACCAACTGACCACGATTCATCTCCCACCAAACTAACTTAACCCGAAAAAACAACGTTTACATGGCTCCTAGTCAAAACTCAGCTACAAATATGGACAGTATCATAAACAAAAAGAATGGCTCGTTTTCCACGTTCAACGAATTCGAGGTACTGAGATGTCCTGAGAGTATATTTCACTCTGATTCAAATATACTTAAACGTGTAAATCATGTTAAATTAATCCGGGGCTTTAAATTTGCAGGAAAATGCAATAAACTGGTTCTCTACGGCCTCATCCGATGAAAAATTTCATTTTATGTTAAAACTAAGTGGCTACATGGACGACGACGAACTGGTGCGACTGGTGCCCAAACTTCGCGAAGTGAATCCCCCTAGCCCATGTATGGTGCCGAAAACAAAACTCTTTCCTGAGAAAATATCACCAGTTGGCCGGCGTAACCTTCAAGCTAAGTTAGATGAGGTACTAGAAACTGTCACGTTATATCATACCAATCATCTTCAGATATGCCTTAATTTTCTTTTCTTTCACAGGTAAAGCCGAGCTTGAGTAAAACTAATCCAAACGAAGCATTAACCTTGTGCCCAGTTCTCAACAACTCTTCTGTCGGATTCGCTACTGCCGGTGGAAAATCTATTGCCTTCAGTCAGGCCGGGATGAGCAGAGCTAAAACGTTAATACAAAGCATTGAGAACACTGCAAGTTTGGAGAAAGTGACTGTAACGAACGGGTTTGAATCCACCAAACAGCCTGCTGAACCTGCGTCGAGTCACCGTATACGTACAAGCCCACTGCAGCCAGTCCGAATGTCGGGTGACTATGAGAACCAAGATGATAGCGCTAAATCTGATGTCGACCAGAAGCATCAACTTGAACCAGCTCGAAAACCAACCAGCATTACTGTTCCCGTACCCAAGTCAAAGCCATTCAAACCTCCTGCAAGACTTCAACCCTCGAAACGCACACTCGTCGATAGCTGTGAATCTAATATACGCAAATCCCCTAAGTTGGCTTCAAATACTGTACAAAAGCAAAATGAATCCATGGACCTGTCTATAAGTGAATCGCAGGAAATACTTGAAAGTTCTCTCGCTTTGCTGGGAGACGATTCTGATGATTTTTAAAGTGAAGATAGTATGTACTCTCTTGTATTCTCTCAAGTCGAATGACTATATTTCGTTTTTATCTCTCATTATTGGATTATTTTATGTTGCATAATCACTAGACTGTTGAGCTTGATGTCAAATTACATGGCTACCATTAAATGAAGTTCAAAATTAAGCCACTTTCTTTCTATTGCAACACCGTTACACACCTTGGCAGGTTTGAACACGAGCATGTATGTACATGATGAAAACGTTATTGCCCATGTTGTAGCATTAGGTTTACAATGTGCCGCCTGGTTTGCATTTGGGTCGGGCGGTTTGCAATGTGACCCTGATGAAGCTTCTGCCTTTGGTCAGGTCAGCATCACAACATACTCAACTTGACACCATCTAAAATATATATTCGTCAAAGGATTCAGTCTGTGAACCAAAACAAGGCTGTCAGTAGCCCGTGAGGCAGTGAGAATCATGGAATTTAAATGTCAAATGTTTGAAGTCAAATAGTTGTTTGAACCACTGGAAAGTTGAGCTGTAGATTAAACGGCAGTAACTTGGTTCTACATGAGCTTTGAAATCAACTTGCTTGATCTGAAGGTATAATTCATCGGTTAAATGATCGATTTTAGCTAACCTTAGCCTCCTGTGTTAGAAGCTGGGCTTCTTTTGTGAGAAATGGTGCTAAACTTAAAAAAATCTACGATCTATCAAGACGGGACATTACAGCAGTCCAAGGGCCAAACCACAGCTCCCTCTTCTAGTCTTCTAAAAGCCTCAGCCTCTCTCAAAAACTCATTCATTCAGAGTTCTAAACATGAGATAAAGAACACGTATTTTGTTTCTTCTATATACGGAACTGAAATTCAGTACTTGGTTTTTACATTTGCACAGTTCCTTCAGCCTGTAAAGACCGGAAATGGAGCCCGGAAACACTGTTTCGGAGGCGATTTCGCTGGAAGATATGGAACGCCTCCTACATCAATGTGGTCAAGACCTGGAACGATGTGTAGAAGAAAATAAGAAAATTAGGTGTCGTGAGGTAAGGCAGGATTCAACCAAGTTTTTTGCTTTTGATGGTATTATGAACATCAAAATATTATTCATTGTGGATTACATTTTGCTCTTTGCTTGATGTCGTTTTTCATTATTTCAGAATAACGGGGTTTCTGGAGTCGAAGAAATTCAGGACAGGATTGATGAACACATTAAGATCGTAAGTTACCTATTCCCATTCGCTTAATCAGCCTAAGGTTTTGTGTGGATACTCTATTCTTACTTGACTTTGCTGTTTGTAAAATACAGGGTCCGCACGATTCGACATACTTGAAGACTCAGATTCGGGTTGGGCAGAGACTGGAAATTTATCGACGGAAATGCTTGAGACGTAACATCCAAAACAGGGTAAGAATATTCAGCGTTTGCTCTAATCTTACTCCAACTTGCTTTAACGGAAATGATCCTATTTTTATTTTTAGGCCACTAAGCGAGACATTGAGCAAGTTTGTCAACTTCTTCAACATGCCAAAAGGGACGGAGGAACATGGAATGCCGAGTTAGAAAAAAGGTGCTTTTACTATTTTGAAACAGAGTGTTAGTAGTAGACTCTACATGGTAGTGTATTGTTACGATTTTCATTTTGTGACGCATTTTGGTTCGTTTCAGATGCCAGAATTTGTTGGCCAAAGCAGAAGAGGATATCAGGAAATCTGGAGCGTTGAGGGATGCGTGGGAGAATGAAGTACTTCACGAAGACGTGCAGACCTGGTTCTTAAGACCTCTCAAGTCCTGATTTCCCAGGTTCTGGTCTTGGGTTTCGCATCAGCACCAGTTAATTGTTTTCCCGTCGTCCATCGTTTTTGATACATATATAATAGCAATCTTCAAAGAGTTTTATTGTAATTCAACTTGTTAGTGTATTTGTGTGTTAACGTTTTCAGAAATGTCAGGTCGCTTGTGGTATTATACAACAGTTCATAGAGAAAAATCTTTCTATGCATTAATGCGGGAATTTCGAACTGAAGCCGCATGTTTGGCCTCTGTGTGTGATGCATAATGAATTGTTTCCAGCCGTGCCATCCGAGTGAGAAACACGTGCGTTTGTTTGTAATCTGTGATGCATTTTCATTAAAGTTGGAGTTACATTTAAACTCGACCGAATGATAATTGTTTTGAAAGTATTCTTTCAGCAAAATTCAGAAAAGAAGTCTCGTTATTCCTCCTTTAATTCTGTAGTGTTTGTGTTTAAAAGCAACTTTGCCACCGAGTATCGATTCTGATCGTGTGCAGTTTGCATTGTGTCGATTGTGTTACTCTTTCTTCAGAACTGTGTCTCTTTACCATTGCCGGATAAAATGACGATGGAAACTAAAATGGTTCCCAATGACCATTTTGAGTCAAGTAAGTTGAAAGATAACGGCCGAATGGCTGTCAAATTTCGTGCCCGAATGTGTGCTGATCAAAACTTTTAATCTTTTCAGTCTTATCCAAGACAAAAACGCTGAGTACCAAAATTCAAGGAAAGAAACGCACCGCTTTTCCTAACCCAAACCCGAAGAAAAATGACGTCAAGCGGATTAAAATTTCAAATGTCAATACTGCTGGTGTCAAGCCTGAAAAGGCCGT
>JAQGBJ010003743.1:0-11873 GCA_034698345.1 Sphaeridia pumilis | reverse complement strand
TAATTCGGACACAATAGCCGGCTTTTATACCCAAGTGAAAGGCTTGACCCTGTATGCGCTTCTTGTGTGTTTGGACGCGCGCGCTGTGGAGTAGCTGTCTTGCGCGCGCAGCGCAGCGTCTTCTTCATCCATTTCAGCTGTCTTGTGGTCACAAAAACGTGATTACATCTAATGCTAATTTAGCGTTCATTCACGAACTGCATAACAGCAAAAAGGCTCATTTTATTGTCATTAGCGCAAGCAAATCCCATCCTCCGGACAAATACCACAAATGACCCTTTTTTGTATCGTTAGGCGCGAATTTTGAAAGTTTCAGGTTAATCATTAATTAATCATCAGCCCAGTTAATACATGTAACCGCAACTCCAAATTTTGAAATTCGAAATGCCGTAACAGCGCAGCGCGCAGCGCTGCGCGCGGCGCGCATTTTTAGTATTCAGCTCCTGAAGCTCCAATGTTAATTAATTCTAACAAGATGCAATTACCAACTTGTTCTTCTTCCCACTCCCTCAGTATTATGTAACACTAAAAGCGACAGCAGGGATGCGCCGCGCTGCGCGCGCCAAGTAACGAACTTCTCTCTCTATCGTAATCTCATTATACTGTAACTGTAATGAGCGTAACAATATATATGTTACACATGCATTGAAAATTAATTACGGATGCAAATAGCGCGCGCGCCCACACGGAGCGCGCTGCGCGCTTATTTCGCTCACAACCGTTGACAGTGTTCTAATATTAGTGTCACGAGCTAATTACAAAGTTCATCAAAGAGTTCAGCAAACTCTTAAACCGGCTGCCAGATACAATTCTGAACAAAAACGGCACTTCACAATTACATCAATAATTTCAGATTCACAAATTTTGTTATTAACCTTCCAAGCTTTTTGTAAATGTTTCGTTCAACGCATCTTATTACAAGAATAACACGCGATCCAAAACAAACTGAGAATCTGGATTTCCTTGTGGAGGCTCGTAAATGTTGGACATGAAACTTGATCTACGAAAAGAAATGGCAAAACTACTTGTTGTATAACAAATCATAAAATTCAAACATCCATTTGCTGGACACGTGCGCACGTTATTTTGGACGTTCCAAATTTGAAAGGTGTAAATTCGGCAAGTTTTTCCAACGTCTCTTAAAAACTTCTACGTTTGAAGATGCTACCAAATGGCCGGAGGACGTCTGGTCTGATTGCCTTTTGGAAGCGTCAATTCTCAAGATGAACTGCTTGTTGAAGAGGACACTCGATGAGTCGATGGGTTGACAATTACAGCAAGACGCTTCGAAATTAATGTAAACAATTAGCAGACGGACATGAAGCAATATATTTATTCGATACAGTAGAAATTGGCAAAGTCGTTTAGCTTGAGTAGACGTAATTCTTAAAGCGGCCTTGTTATTGATATGGTTGCTGTAAATGGCTCCATTTTTTTAAAGTAAATATTCATTGCAAATATATATTCGCAAATCAGGCAGAGCAGACATGTGTGTGGACACGTATAAAATTGTATATTTTTCTTTGCCTTTTGCGACAAGTGGTCAAGGCTGAATGAACGATGCAATGCTGATGCATGGCAGATGACTCCAATGCCGCGCGCGCGCGCGGCAGCAACCTCGCCGGTCCTCCCTCTGCCCAATGTAGCGGCACGACGGCCACAACTGACTGTCTAAATTATGACTATTCAAGTTAAAAACGTGCACGTTTTTCCATTTGGTCTTGTAAACTAACGATTTTTAATTAGATGCGATGCACAACAAGTGCATTTCGCCATCCGGCGCTGTGCCTTATAAACATGTAGATGAATATGCATTTAAACGGAGATATTCCCGCCATTTTGGCCCTATTTTCATAATAAGGGTGACCTTTTTGTGTTTAACATGCAATGGATACCAGTTGGTCCTATCTAAAAAAAGTTTTAATTTTGCTATACCGTGATGCCGTTTTATTGTATTTCACAAATCGCTGTCACTTGAGCAAGATTCCAATTCCATGTGGCCCCACTCGAAATTCGGGAAATGAATTGTCTTTGGAAACCGCCGCTAAATATTATATCGGAATTCATATAACCAGGAATAAAATTACCCGCTTCCTCGTTTCCCAAGGTCAAGTGTCACTCAAGCGCGCGCGGCCTACATACTCGAAATTCAAAAATAATTTTCGCGCAAATCTGTCGTCATTCAGAGCAATTGCTTCAATAAAAATAAATTGCTTTCAAATCTCGCTCTCTGTATCAAGCTAACACATAATTTCATGTAGCACATTAACTTTTAGAATTTCTCAAAGCTTGCTGAAATTGGCACCCGATTTTGCCAACAAGTGCCAAAACAGGCGTTACAGCTTCACACGCATGATTTTTTGCAACTTCCTTTGCAAAATGTATATTTTTAGTTGGAAAAACATCAAGTCAAGTTGAAAAAACTCTGCTTCTAGAAGTCAAGGTTTAGGAGCGGGGCGAAAACATTAACGTTGTGATGAATGATACTCAACTGGGTTATGGACTATTGAAAGACGTAAAGCAAGTGCCCACTTTGAAAATTTTCTTCTCTAGAGATTCTAGAAATTCCCACTGAAATCTAGCGCTAGACACAACAACAGCCTCTTCACAGTTGACAACTAACATAAATAAAATTACGCAAACAGAATACCCGCCACCCACGACACGTGCCAGATTGGCAAAATCTAAAAGCAAAAACTTTGTACTAAAGCGTCAGTATTAAATAAGCCGGGTTCTGAAGCGGACGCTTTGGAAAACATGATGGCGAACTTGAATTTTTTAACGTTGTTTGTTGTGATATTGTCGGTTGTTAGCGCCACTTATTATACACATGGCGGGAAAAAAGTGCCGTGGTGGCAAATAAAGGTTACAAGAAGTCAAGGGTACGTTTTTTGCGAAATTTGCTATAACTAGTATCAATTTTAGATTTTTCTAATGATTTTGGTTCTGAACTTCTTCAAGTCCCAATGCATGCATCGTCGAAGAAATCCCTGAACTGGGCAAGAAATACTACACAGAATGCAAGTTTTGGCCGGTCCGAAAAGTGTGTGGGCGAGATCCGTAAGATTTCAAGAAAATTCAGATTTTTTTCGAATTCAAGTTCAACTATAAATCACACTCGCTTCGTTTCAGTGTCATCCGATATGAATGCTGCGAAGGCTTCAAAATGATCCCAGGTCACGAAGGCTGCATCGGAGGTACACAATTTTTGACTTCGAAAACCAAAATTTTTGTGGACTCCAAAATTTTGAAATTTTTACAGTAAAACCTCTGAAAAACGTCCTTGAAACCGCCCGCGACCTCGGCGCCACCAAATTCGTCCAATATCTCGAAGAGTCCGGTTTGTCCCACGAACTAACCCAAGAAGGCACCTTCACACTTTTTGTTCCAACGAACCAGGCGTTCGAAGACGCTCAAGGCCGCGCAGCGGCCTTGAAAATCGAGTCGTTCAGAAGCTCTGGTCGGAGCAACCCACTTCTCCGCTACCACTTCAGCGACCGCAAGTACTTCACCAAGGACTTCACTTCGGCGAATAACGAGCTCCAGAGTCAGTACCAGGGAAGAAACCTGAGGGTCAGCCGGTATTCAACAGGGGTGAGTCTTGAATAGTCAAAGGTCAATTTTTGAATTTGGCGCCGAAACTCAACCCAGTAACTGCGCAGATGGACACTGTCAACTGCGCACTCATCTCCCGCAAAGACCAAGAAGCCACCAACGGCGTAGTCCACATTATTGACAGCGTCCTCGACCCTACGAAACAACTCCCGCTAGATGTCGCCCGCGTCGTCATGGAAGACGGCAGGTTCAGGAAGCTAACAGAAATCCTTCATCGTTGCAACCTTATCCAGCGGCTCAATGAACCTGGTAAAACATACACGCTTTTAGCGCCCTCTGACGAAGCGTTCAACAAAATCCAGCCTTCGACCTACGATAAGATCATCAGAGATTCTGCGAGCTGCACTGCGCTTTTTGAAAACCACGTGATTCCGCATGTCATGTGCATGCCTGTGATCACTGACGATTACAAGGCCAAGTCCATTGGTAAAGGACGGCTTGAATTTGGATGTGATGAAAAAGGTTATCGAGTTGAAGGCCGCAAGGTGGCGGAGCAAGACGCCATTTTGGGCGAGAATGGAGTTGTTTATGTTCTGGATGAAGTTCTGATCCCTGAACGAGGTAAGTTTTCAAGTTCCGATTTTATACCGTAAGATGGCGCTGTTTCAAACCTCTTTAATGTTTTCTCAGCTAAGACTGTACTGGAACTGGCAGAATCGAAGAACCTCACGACCTTCGCCCAACTGCTTCGAGTTGCTGGATTGGAAGAAACGCTGAGCAACGCTGGCGAATATACGCTTTTCGCACCGACTGAACAAGCTTGGGAGGGTAAGAAAGAAAAAGCGCGAAGGTTCAAATTTTTGGCGGTAAAATGAAATTCTTAAATTTTGGCGCTTTTTCAGCACTTGACGAGACCATCGTGGAGGAAGCTAAGCGTAACGAAGATTTGGCTAGAAAAATCATACTGTTCCACATGGCTCATGGAAAAACCAAAATAAATGAAATCAAGAATAATCAGGTAACAACTTCAAATCAAATTCGACTTCAAATATGAGGACTAAAAAACTTCGATTTTTTCCAAAGGCTCTGGATTCTTTGGATAACGAGAATCAGTTGAGGCTTCAAGTCTACCGGAAGTCTCATGGCGTCGAAGACGCCATCATCGAAACAGGCGACATCGAAGGGTTCAACGGTGTTATCCATGTGATTTCGAAGGCTATTTTTCCCGCCACTCAATCCGCGGGCGATTTACTGAGGAAAAGTTCCAATTACAGGTATTGCTTGAAGTGCATCCGAAGTCTCTTGGAATTTGATGTAACTTTTGGTCTGAAATTTTTGGATTTTAGCATCTTTCTTGAAGCCATGGAGACTCTGATGCAAGTTGAGCCTTCGGCAATCGACATCAGCAGGCCTGACCGGTCTTCGGCTCATTACACGTTTTTCGTCCCAACTGATGAAGCCTTCAGAAGGATTGGATCGAACCAACTTCGAAGGCTTAGAACTGATTCCGCTTATATGAGCAAGGTGAAAAATTAAAAATGGATTTTGCGGTTCATCTGCACCAATGCTTCCAAATTTGGAATTTTGGCCTCAACGGCATCAAAGCATAGCATATTTAAAAATGTCTCCCACTAACAATTACTCTTTACTAAAAATGCTTGAAGGGACCTCTAAAAGTCCCTCATTCGAGAACACTCGTTTCAAAATTTTCAAATTTCGCGCTAAAATTTCCCCACATTAACAGGTCATCCGGAACCATGTATCATCGCAAATGTTTTCAACAGACTCCTTCAGGCCTAACCTAATCTACGAAATGCAGACCCGCCAGAATGCCTTGGCCTTGACCTGTGACCAGCAACGCGCTTTCAAGGTACTTGCAGTTTTGGCGGCAAATTCAAATTCCACAAATGAAAATTTCAAAAATATTCTTGTGATGCAGATCAACGACGCTCATATCCTGGAAAAAGACATTGTAACCACCAACGGCATTGTCCACACCGTTGACGCCCTACTGTTACCCGATTCTTCTCCCGCCGATTCAGGTTCCCCACCAGAACCGCTGACCGAAACCCGGGAAAGTTCCGAAGAAGAACAAGAACGCAGCGAATCAACTCATACAACTGACCATCATCACCACGAGCACGAGCAAGAGGAGCGCGAAGAGCGCCGAAGGCAGCAAGAAGAGCACGAGCGTCACGAACATGAGCGCAGCGAATACGAGCGGCGCGAATATGAAAGACGGGAGCACGAGCAGCGCGCAACTGAGCGCGAGCGCAGCCACCTCACCGAACACCATGACAGCGCGCGCCACCACTCTGCAGAAGCGTCTGAAGCTTCAGAAAGCGCTGATACTTCCGACGCTGCTCCAGCTCCCGCCCAACAAGGCCGCGGCGACACTCCAGGTCATGCCGAAGAGGACTCATCCAAAGACGTCGAGGACCTCGAGGACACAGTATATGGCGACTACGACGGTCAGTACGAGCTGCGCCGGCGCGGTGAAACGTACCTTCGGAGGTCACAACAACAACAAGCGCGCGCTTCAAGCGGCCGAAGCGCTGCCATGACCGCTCATCAGGCTTCGAGGATGACTTCCGCCAGTGGCGCCGTTCAGCAACAGCGGGCTTCGATCAGAGCTCAGCAGCAGCAGCAGCAAGCCGCTGCTGGTTATGGGTACCAGGAAACTTCCGGATATTCTGCAGGTGGAAACGCCCAATACAGGAGGATCCATCATGGACAAGCTCGCCGGTATGAAGCTACTCGGTATGCCGGAAGTGGAAGTAGTGACGTTTATGGCTATTCTGAGCATACGTTCTGAAGAGCCTAGAATTATTATCAGGAGTTTGAAGCCTCTTAAAATGCCGAGCTATTCTAAACGGCACTAAAATATAGCATCAATAAAAAACCCTTTTGCTCGATTTGGAGTCTTCTTCTCTGCACTCTTCTTTACAGACTTTGAAGCCTTTTTCTCTTCAGTCTTCTTCACAGGCACTTGTTCAACTTTGACCTCTTTGGCCGGACTTGCTTTTGCTTTCACCGGCGAAACTGACTTTTCCTTCGTTGGCGTCCCATTTGCAGTACCGTTTTGGCCACTTCCGGCGAATGCTTGTACTTCTCCCACCCTTCATCTTCAGAAATCCGAATACACAATCCTCTTGCGTTTCTTTTGCTTCTTCTCTACTTCAGGTTGCGGTGGCGGCTGTTTCCGCTTCCGACTCTCATGGTCTTTCTCGTCGTCTTCAATCCTCGCAATTTTCCTCTCCTTCCTTTTCTTCCCTTTTCCAACAACTGGTTCCGGGCTAGACTTTTTCACACTTCCCTTCGTTTCAGAACCCTCACTACCGGGTTTTCTAATGAAAAACGTGCTGATTTTTGCCTGCTTCATGATCAAAGGAAAAGTTGATGTGGATTTCCTATAGTTTCCTATTAATACTGACCCGAAAATCAAACTTGTTGCTCTACACAGTTGTCCAAACAAATTCTGACGTCGTAACAAACAAAGTAGCATTAAAATACGATTGCGCTTTTTCAGTTTAGTTCAGCTTTATCCTATTGAAAATGAAAATTTACACACATTATTATTATCGAAATGCGTGTTTATTCTAGTCTTAAAATCGCGATTCCCTTATCACAAATTATCTGTCATTCATCACCTCAGCCTCTTCATCACTCATATCATCATCATCAAAATTTTACATCATGTCACGATTTAAAATAGCTTTAAAATTATATCACAATCAATTAATACTTACTTAGAAAATTACAAAATCAAAAGTTTACACACGATTCGAAAAATCTCATTCACCCTATTCAAAAGTCACAGTCTTTCAAAAAATCCAATATACATGTCATGAAATAAATTAAATTAGTCTATACATTCTTCCTCAGTCAGCATTACATCATCATCGTCGTCGTCGTCGTCTTCCTCTTCTGAAATCTCGGGTCCGGTTCTGATTCCTCTTGATGACCTACACACGTCCACTTGCTCGAGCCTAAAAACAAAAACAAAAAATATTTTTATTCCCTTGTCATACTAACTTAATAAAAATTCATATAAATATTTAACCTTACCTTTGATTTAATCATTCGAGGCTCCGGATCTTGCGTCATCAATCCAAAGCAGTCCCTTATGCGCTTCTCTCCTGTGTTGGTGGAGAGCTTTAATGTTGGGACCCTTATAAGGGCAGCCTCCCACCCCACAAGGATACCCTTCACCCTCGTTCATATGTCCACTGACATGCGAAATGGCATCCATTTTGCGAAGAAAGCAATATGTGCTGGCTTCGGCATCCGGATCCAAAGCGCAGACGGTGCACACGTGAGCATTTCGGGTCCCAATGAGCCTTCGAGGGAGCTGCAGCTGCAATATCTGAAAATTGCAAAAGGGTCAAATTAGATCGAAGTCGAGTTGGCATCATTGTGCTTTGTAAAGGGTTTGGGAAAAATAAAATGTGGGTCAGATGGGGAAACGGGGGTGAAAGCAGGGGGTGAAAGTGGGGGTGGAGAGACAAGGGCAAACAAGAAATAAAAATCGCGCTTGCCATTTCTTCAGTCAACTTGTGCTCACATTTAGAGCCATCAACAAGTTTTTGCTCCAGCACAAACCGGTTTCCCTCTTGTCTCATCTTTCCTGGCAGTACTTCGGCTGTGAAACACAAGTCGACGGGCACCTTTCCCTGGCTCCAAGGTGTCATTTTGAAGCGCTGGCCTTGATATTTTACCTGGAATGAAACAAGAGAAATTAAAATATGGTTTCGAAAAGGTCTCTTCTAGCAAGACGCTGCGCGCGCGGCATTGGAGCCATCTTGGGCTTGGAACTTGGGCACATGTATATACAAGTAATAGAAGCCCCCACACACACACAGATGGACATTAAATCAAAGAGCTGTTCTAGAAACGGTTCTAGAAATAGGCTCTAGAATCAAGCACCTTACAAACCCAAGCCCAAAAAAGTTTTGCCTAAACCAGCAATCCGACTGGAAACTTTTTTGAAAATTCAGCCCAATCCTGACCCAACTTGACCCGACCCGAACCCAAGGGCTTGTTCGACAGCCATATGGCAAAATGATTTAAGCGTGGGCTTACCTCTTCACCAACATGGTCTTCTTGAACAGGCAGGTTCAAGCGTCGAGGCGCGGCGCGGCGCGCAGCGCCCTTTGCAGCCCGGGTCACAGAAGGAGTGGAGGACTCAACGATGGATTGTGGCCTTGCTGCTGCTTCTGGCGTGGGTGTCGGGACGGAGAGATCAACGCCGCTATCCTCCTGCCCGGCAGGTGTCGTTGCCGTCGTGGTTGTAGAAGGAACGCGACAAACTGGTTTCACAGGTGGCGGTACGGTCGTAGGGCTGCTCGAAATACCGCTGACCTGGACATGAGCATGTGGGGTAGGAGCGGCAACTTCTGCACATGGAGGAGGAGCAACTGGCTGTGTTGTAGGCGTGGGGCCTGTTTGAGCTGGATTGGCGAGGTTGACATGTGGAAGGGCAGCAGAGAGGGGTAGCAGCAGCTGAAATTGCCCCTTGTCTGCTAGGGCCTGTTGATGCGCGACGAACCCGGGAGTTATCCTGTACATTCTAACTACAAAAACAAATACAATTTTTAAAAATTGCACTTCCGTGTCCCCTGTCTCATCCGTGCCAAATTTTGATCTGAATTTCCCTGTCCCTACCCTTAGGAACCTCCCTTAAAATAGCGAATGGAAGGAAAAAGGACTTACACTCCATTTTTGGAATAGTAGACAGATGGAACGGCGAACTGGAAACAGCAAACCACTACTCACAAAGCGTAGGTTTCAAAACTTGTGGCTTCAGTCGTGGGCTAGTTAAAACAGTCAAACCTTTGATTAAATTTCAAACTTGAGAGCCACAACAAAACTTTCTTTCAACTTCCGCCACACGACTGAAGAAGTTAGAAGATTGACAGTCGAATGCTTTGATCTTTTTTGGTGGTGGTGTGATTGTCCCGTTAGATGCTTGAGCTGGAGGGGAGTTGGCTCCAGCAAGCTTACCGAAGCGATTCTTCTAAAAGTCCTTGGCTTTGTGCTCAAGGCAATTACCAGGCGGAGTTTTCCTTCTCGTCATCAAACGCCATTCTCCAGCGTCAAGAAGATGAGCGCGAAGAGAGCCGTTATCGCTTTTGTCTTCTCCAGCTCAATGGCCTTGAAATCATATGTCCATGTATTCACTCAAATATTATTTCAAAAGACCATTTATCGTAGCATGAATCAAGTCGGCGCCATCTTCAGGGTGACTCCGACAACGTCGTCAGATGGCGCCAAGCAACAGGTATTGTTCACAAAAGTGCATGTCGACAGATGGCGCAGGCTCCTATGGACCGAGAGCCTTGGGAGCTGCAAGTTCATAATTTAATTGCGTTAATTTCAATCAGTTAGTATGTAATTACAATTAGATGTTTGATTGCAATTCAAGGCATGCTAATGTGGTAGTTACCAAGAGCGCCTTGGAAGGATGGCTTGATGTTGAAGTACAATTGCGCGCGCCAGAAGAGGGCGTTTGTGTCGCTGAGAGAGTGCCTGCAGTGGTTGGGTTGGGGGTCAAAGATGAGTATGGTGGCCTGTTTAAATCTTAAGGTGAATGGAATTTTTGAAAATTGGTGGGAACAATTTTGAAATCTCGCGCCTGAAATCATTTTTCAGTTTTAGTAGCAGGTATGTATATATGTACATGAAAAGAGCTGACTGAGCTCATGGTCCAGCATACCAATTTCTTCCCCATAATAAGTGACTGCAGTTCCAGGCAATAGCAAGTTGATCAAATTAGCAGCGTCGCGATTCCCTTCGCCCCAGCTAGTCGCCACATTTTTTTGGTCGTGGTTTCCGACCTGCGGGTCAAAAGGTCAAATTCAAACTTTCTCAAGGGCTCCAAAATACGCTTCGATTGATCCCACTCACCATTGAAGTTGGCCAGTTTCTGGGCTCCAGGTCCAGGTCCACCAACTGTCGACTTAGGTCTTCACTTCAGCAGCTTTGAGTTCGCCAGTCGCCGCAGCCTCTGGTTTGAGCAACTGGAAGTTGAAGGGGAAGTGGGCAATGGGCCTTTCTTCAGTTCCGTAATAATTGCGGACGTATTCCATTGGAACGCCCGCCTCGACCATCATCACTTTGCGGTCCTTCGCGCCTGCGCCTTCGAGGTCAGAGTACAAGTCGACCAGAGCTCGGAAGTCGCCGAGAAAGGTGAAAACGCCAGTCACATGTATGTGTGTGGGTGGAGCCAATATCGGTATTCGGCGGGCTTCCAGTGGTCATTTTCAGGCAGGATTCTTCAGGATTTTTGGTTCGTCCTGATCAAACTCTTTTTCGTACATTAAGGGAACAGCTTCAACTTTGAAGCCATCAGCGCCATTTTCCATCCAGTATTTGAAAATCGAGAGTATTTCGGTACGGACTAGCGGATTTTCATAGTTCAAGTCGAAATGCTTAGGGACGAATTGGTGCAAGTAGTACATTTGACGTTGTTCGTTCCATTCCCACATGGAACCCTCGAAAACACCGACCTGTTTGCTCAAAAATCTGAATTATCCAGTTCGGCGTCATGAAGAATTTCAATTGTCGTGGTAAATGGTAGACTATGAAGTAATTATCAGGTTGTTTTGACTTCTAATTGTTGAATTGACATGAAACGAAGCTCAAGAACATCGGTAAAAAGTTGATTGTTGTTACTATATAATTATATGTCCGGTTAAATAACTTGGCATTGTAAAATCAAACCCCAATTAATTTAAAATCGGAGCGCTCCGAACACTTTTTCCCTGATATTTTTCAACAAAACAAATAGTGCTTTACGATCGACAAATTGAAACTCTTCTGAACCTTTTAGCCCAGTTTTGCTCAAAAACAAAAACTTAATCAGCAAACGCAAAATATGCTGACCGGTACTGTACAATATGTCATAGATTTGAATCTCCCGCTTGAAATACGAATCCGGAATTTAAACGGGCCGGACTGGATAATAGATAAATAAAACGATTGGATCCGGATTAATCCGGATTGGGTTAGAAAAAGACTGGACTGAACCGGATTTTCAAAAGCGGTCAAAATTTGGACTGGATAAAACCGGATATCCAAAAAGTCAGTCCGCGCAGGTTCCTAATGTTCCCGCCCAAGCCTTCATTGCCCATTACATCATAACCATAACTCATAAATGTTTGTTTGTTTGAACTTTATTTTATAGTTGTCAAAGCTATATCTATTGACATAGTTCTTCCTAGCCGGACAACTTTTACATATAGTTAATATGAACCTTAGATATTAGTTAAGGATTTTTAGCGACAAGACAGAATATAGGTGTTAATCCTGTGGTTGAT
>JAQGBJ010003742.1:0-11875 GCA_034698345.1 Sphaeridia pumilis | reverse complement strand
GCAGCCTTCACCATACTACTTCACCAAAACCCTTAACTCCTTATATTATCCCTTTAACTCTTTACTCCTATAGTCCTTACTACCTTTTTTATTTTCTTAAACTCCCCCCCCCATCTCAATCCCTCAACTTCTTTCACGATACCCCCAGCCTTAACTTTCCCCACCACGCCAACAACCACCCCGCCATCTGTGCTTTATGACCTAATCCCAAAAGGCTAAATCTTTTTCCCTTGTCGGTGTTTTCTCTATTACGGTCTTGCTTTTTCTTCTTACAGCTTTTTTGCTTCTTCTACCAAACAGCATACCACCGCTTAATTCCCTCCGGCAGTCATACATGTCCTCGAGATTCCTTGAAATAGCCCAGCACGCATTCCTCCTCCTCCACCACGGCCATCAAACAACTTTGCGGGGATTAAGAAACCCGGGTATTAACCAAAGCTCCTGATTTTTAGCTTGGTAACAACAAACCGTTGCCTACTTCTTACTTTTTTCTTCTTGTGCCGCCACGCAACTGCTGAGCTCGCCGAAACCGCTTTCGCCGATATCATCAACAAACAGCCGTTATCCAAATCCTCAGCCACAAGTCCTTGAAGACTTCGGCTGCTGGACTTTGTTCATTATTGTAACTTTCCCCTTGTCTTTCTGCCTCAGACTTGGTATTTTTGCCAGTTGAGCCGTAAAAAACCCATCAGGTTCAAACCACACGTCTTCATACTTTGCTAAGACAAAATACACACAACCCAGTATTCTACAAATGACTTGATAGCTCCTGACCTCACCCATTTGCAGGCCAGAAACGGAAAAAATTTTCGCAATCCGCGAAATGGTAGCTCGTAAATTCCGACCGTATTAATTTTCTCCTGTGGTTGGTTACACAGTTTGTGTGTACACAAAAGTCATAATTTTTGCAAACGTTTGCAATTTCCCCCTTCAAATCTTTCCCAAACTTTATCCATTGCCTTCTCCGGAAAAAATGCAATTGCTGCGCCCTAGCGGTCACATATATTTGCTGGCGAAAAGTGCAATCTTTCCCTTGCATGTTATATTAAATGAAAGGCTACCTGCAAATTTGTCGTCAATATTTTTTTTATTTTTTGGCGGCAGAAAACAATGCAATATTTCTTTTTTCCACGGCAGATTGACATTGTGGAACAAAAGCACTTTGCTCCCGTCCACGCCTCTCTTGTATTATATAATAGAAATTCGAGGAGAAAGAAAGCAATTTTACCATTCCGTTTCTTCACGTTCCCGCCTTGCGGTTTTACAGCTTTCGCCACCAAAACTTTACGACATTTCAATGCAACTTTTGTGTATTTTTGGGCTACCAAAAGGCTTGGTGGAATGAAGAGCTTTCGTCTCCTCGCCAGGTTTGAATGCCAAATAATGGGCTTCAATCAGCGTAAAAACGCTTTTTACACTCTCGTGCACTCGCCTCAAAATGTTTCCCCAATGCGTATGTATTTAGTTATGTACGTAGCCAAAAATCGCAAGGCTCAATCCTTTCTTTGTTGAGCCAGTCAAGTCAGGCTTTTTTGCAAAATTCTCACCGTGAGAGATTCGTCAAAAAATTGGCACTTACAATTTGATGACTGCCAACAAACAACAAGGGAAACTGAAAACACTATCAATCGCCATTCTTCTTCATCTCTGTGTATATATATAGGCAATTTCAATCTTGAAAAACAAACATTTTCCCCCTTGCCAAAAACTATTATTCGCCACCATGTGTATTTTGAATTCCCAGCCATAAACACCATACATCTTTGGATTGAACAACTCGGAAGAATATAATGCACTTGTTGGAAACCTCACGCAGCCAACGGTTCCAACAGTTGATCTCGTTTCTCTCCTCTGATTTGCAAGGAGTTGCCAGAAAAATGCCAAATGTTTTCAAGTTGAATCTATAAGTAATGGTGGTGGTCTCATCCCAGCAAATTTTTTCAACTCTTGTTATGTACACGACCCGCGTCTATTATGTTGTGAATAAAACTCAATTTTTCGCTCCTGTAGACAACCTTCAATGGCTGTCAAGTTTGTAAATACATGTGCCAATTTGTAGATTCGCGCTCGCCGCGAAGTCTTGTTTACTCAATCGAAATTGTCAAGTGCAGTTCTTCGTAGTTGTATTGGACATTTTGAACGTGAATCAGCAGCGACCGCAATTCAGTCGGCGGCTTCGTAGGGTCACGTACATTTTTTCGCCATCGACTACGAGGAGGTTAAAAGCGTCGGAGGTTCGGAGTAGTCGTCAGTCGTCGTTATTCGATGAAAAGTGAGCGCTGGGGTTTCAAATTGGAAAATTGAAGAACGACTTTTGGCGATGGGTAGGCTTGGAATTGGCACTGAAAAATAGCTTTCACTCGCGACCCAAATCATGAATCTGTCAATGGATTCCGTCCGGAAAAATGTTGTTCCACGTCGTGTACTTCTTGCTCGCATTTGGCGAAGAGTAAATCTGAGAGCATTTTTCAAACGTGCCTCAATGTGCCTATTGGCTCCTGTCAGCAGCATGAGTTTGTATATATAAACCTACTACATTCTTTGTCATTCTGCGGTTGGCTCAAATATATAAGTCAGCAGTCAAAAAGTTTATTTGTTATGGCACTTTTGCTATGATTTGTCAATCAATTTACCCGAAAAAATGACGTTTCCAAAACTTATCAGCCTTAAATATATACGTATGTTGAATATGCTACCAGATGTTTTGATTTTCCGGATCTTTTGGCTCTTGCAGCAGCTTATATAAAAAAGCAAGTAACGATTTCCAATGAAATGTGCAATAATTGGAGGTCTAGTCCGTCAGTCCGTCCCTTGATCTTCGTAGAATATTCGCCATTATAAAACACCTTTGATACCTGAAACTTTGACATTGTCCAAGTGTCACAAAGTGAACGAAGCTGCTGTTTGTTGATATTTTACTATCCTCATTGGAGTTAACGTTACTTACGCTATACACCTTTTTATACGGCCATTAAAGTCTGAGAGTGTCATCAATTTCATTACGTCTTCTCACATCCAAAACAACTTCTTCACCTTGGCCTTTATACGTACATTGTACAGATTCTGCAGAACAGAATGAACCAAGACGACATCCGGTTTCGTCTTAGAAGCACGTGCTACCTCAGTCAGTCAGCAGTGCTAAAGCGCCCAAGGCGGCTGCGCCGCGCTGCGGCGCACCTCTCTCAAGACGTACACGTGTCAAAGTGTCAACCTTTGCCGCTAGCTAACTGCTAATCAATGCCAATAGGTGCATGCAAGATTTTAAATTCCCAGCTCATAAGCAACACCTTCTTCTCCTACAGACAGGTTTCCAGATTTGAGGTTAGTCAAGTTTGCGAATTGGACAAAATTCGCAAAATTTCCAATCCCGTCCTACTAGGCGTTTATAAATTTGAGCTTTTCTGCCACTTGTTTACTTCATTTCCAGAATGACAAATTCGCACAATTCCATTCTATTTTGTCCTCCAGACAATACTCTAGGATTCTATTGTTTTGGAGCAACAATACAAGAAAGTGAACGTGAAAAGTGAATAATATCTGTGCGAGCCCGTATTAATGCGGTTTTTAACGATTTCTCTCTCGAATATCAAAACCTGTTTGTTCCGTTGAAAATTAGTGCCGCCATTTCTACCATCTCTTAAACTACGCTGAAAATTTGCTGGGCTGCACGTTTTATTATTATTTGGCTGGACGTGGACCGACATAACAGGTGAATAATTGAAATGCTTGGGGGAAATTTTGAAACAATGTAACTTGCTTCCACAACTTTTCCCGTGTATATATATAAAGATATACACATCAAATGGCCAACTTTTCCCCCTTGTCTCTCTTTATTGTTCAGTCGAGTGTCAAATCAGTGGAAATTACACAGCCAATTTATCCCACACCTTTTGACGTCACTTGAATTTGCTTTTGGCTCTCTTTGGGTCCTTTTCCTCCACACTGAAATTCGGACTGACAGGCAGACGGGACGGGAATTGCATATAAAGTAAAGCCTCTGGAGAAACGCTGACTCTGAGAGACAGAAACACAACAACAACACTTTTACAGCCATTACGCTTTGGGGCGTAATCAAATGGACGCTGTGTGGTAAATGGCCAAAATGGCCCACACCTTCGCGCTTCCAAGCCGAACGCCATTTCGCCAATAAAGTTGCGTCCAACTTGAGTACCAACTTTAGCACATCTTCCTGCATGCCCTTGGTCATTTGCTCAAGGTCGCAGGTTCGAATGCAAGTCCTTGCGGCCCTTGATTAATCCAGCCAGCGCTTTTATATTGGCCGTCTTATTTTATTCCCTCGTTCGTTGCTGCAAGTCAGGGGGAAAGTTGTTGTGAACATTTGGCTTGTTATTTTCACGTATACGCATACACACCACATACATAACATACATGTCGAGTTATTTGCACGGTTACCGGGAAAAAGTTACCCCGAATTCGCGTATCGAGTAACCACTAATTAAGTCGGCAGAGTCAAAGCCAACCGGCAGAAGAAATTCGCCAATATATGTGTATTTACGTAGGTGCACACTGGAATCTCACCTTTAATTATAAGCAAACATGGTCGCCTGCTACGCTGCTATTTTTTCATGGATACCTTCAGTGTTTACCCAGCTTTAAGTTTCAGCCCTTTGTTTGTTCTCTTCTTGCTTGCAGTCTGTAATTTTGGCAAATATATTAACCCGTGTCTCAAAAGTAAAAACATGGCCCGCGCTAAAAACATATTATTTTATTTCCCTTGCCTACTGGCATTGCAATTTTGCTCAGTCACGCTCAAGGTTCATTTTTCTTGCGCTTGGAGCAAAATCCACCAATTCTGTGCTGACTTAAAATCCAAACAAGGAGTAATGTGACAAGTGTCCAAAATTTCCAGGTCCTACCCCAACTTCAATAGGGTTAACCATTATACGCAATGGTGGAAAAACTTTGAAGCTTTTAGAAGCCCTCAGTGTCTAAGCTAAGCAAAACAAACATGGAGGATTTAGTTCGCTAAGCCCTTTGTGGTGGTGGCTTCGCCACCACCAAAGTATACCATTTCCACTTTATTTCCACCACCGCCCTTCAAAATCCTTTGCCATTTTTTGCCAATTTCGTCCTCAAAAATCTTGCCGAACAAAGACTCCTTCCTGCTCACTAATCCTGTACAACAACTTGTGATACTCCTGAACTTCCAGCAGTCTCAACAAAATCAGAAGATTTTAAGCAATCCCAGGCGCTAGAAAAGCTGCTAGAAATCCGAGGTTTGAATCGGACCAAAACTTTGTTCAAAACTCTTTGACATATATCCCGCAGTGCAGCTTTGCTTGAGACGTTGCCGCCGGCTCGGCCCCCTGAGAAACTGAGGCGAAACATGTGGAAAAGTGTACAAACTATATATACAAACTGTCATAAGCGTTTCCTTTGGAATTGCCCGAATCCGCATAGAGTATTATACAAGAACCGGATTCAGCATGTTTTCCCTTAAACCTGTCAAGCTGTCATGCTGGAGAGGAGCTTAAATTGTCCAATGTTTTCTATTATTCTCCATCTCCATCGCTTGCTTTCTAGTTTCTAGCATTCCTTCTAAAATACAAAATTTTATATGATTTCTTGTGTTAAATGTTTCCAGGAGCCCGAGGGAAACCAGAAACTAAAATCTACAACCGCAGCTACGACGCGACGTCTGGTTGACACAAAAAGCGGCTTCAGATTTCTGGCCTTGGCTCTAATTGCTAGGATTCGTCAAAAGGTAATTGATTTTTTCCATCGGCTCCCGTGTCACCAATTAATTGGCCCCAAGTTTGTATGGTGGGTTTTGGTTGCGGTGGAATTCGAATTAATCGAGTTAATCGAGTAAAGCTCTAAGAAAGCTGCGGTCGAGCACGCACGTGTCTCCAAATTTTGTGGCAGAGTTGGCAGGGGTCAAAACTTTGAAGTCTTGGATTTCAGCAATCAATTAAATTAATCAACAACCTTGGACACTAGTGAATATACACAGAACAACTTTGAACTTGTTGTCCATCTTATTTTATATACGTATAACAAAAGAGTCTTACTAAAGACGCTTTGATGTGGATCTCATCTAAAATCTAGTCTCTCAGCTTCTTAGAATCTTTGTCATCCTCTTCTTTTCAAACAAGCTGAAAGCTCACAATCAAAACCCAATTAATTTAATCATGCGAAATGAGGACCACACACATGTTTATATTTACAATTCACAAACGGACTGAATCATTTCCAGCTTTTTCTTGTATATGTACTTGAGTATCTGCTCCTGGACTTCAGCTCCAGCGAAGATCGGTTTCGAAAAATATACCACTTCAAACCCACCAGCTAAAACCTCAAGTTTCAAGTGGAAGCCGCACAAAAACAAGTACTTGAACCAAAACTGAACTGACATTTTGAAAAAGGCTTACATATTATTTTTGCTTGTCAACAACTTGCTATATGTAATATTATGTGCTAACAGAGAGAAACATAATTGAATGTTTTTATTCGGACGACAAGCACTTGATATTAGTGGAACTGATAAGGAACCCTAGAAATTCTAAAACGTCGAAAACTACAAGATCTTCAGCCCAGAATCGAACAGACAATATTCCAACTTCGAAGCTTGAAATCCCTAAAAAATTCGTCTATTTTTCTCCATCCGCGCCTATATATACACACACATTCTTGTCGACTGGGGATCCCATTTCACATTCCAGTTTTAAATGAACCGTGAAAATAGCATTAACTCTATATAAACTATTTCCTTGCTCCTTTCTTGCTCCTCCAGATACTCCAGAATATACGCAAAAGTTGTACCTTGTTAATATGGTCATAAAGGCTTTTATTATGTACATTACCCAGCCGAAACTTGCAACAAGCCTTTACTTACATACATATAAACCTCCTACACAAAACGAAAGCGGAAACCATCTTCAACTACGTATAAATACTTGTTTGAAGAAGGCAACATTTCCTTTGTATATTCCCCAATTTGCCACCACCATCTCGGACATTTATCTTTGCGAAAATTTGCCGACTGTCTCATTTTGGGGAATGCACTTGTTGGACTATACTGAAATAAAGAAAATGAGCTTCTTCTTCTGTATATTAGCTAAAGTCGTCAACTCAAGAAGAGAGAGAAGAAAATAACTACTAGAATGTAGAGAGATATTTTCATTTGTATTCTCTTAGTGTTCAAAACATTCTTCTTCTTGTCTCCAGTCGTTGAAACTAACTTGATTTAATGTAATTCCCTCTTGCTTAATCTGCTCCAACTTTCGCAAGTATTTTCTTGCTCCCGACCTAAGTTTCGTTCGCGAATCTTGTGTGTTTATGAAATTAAAGTAAATGTCTGCCTTGAGAATACTGTCTGTATATACAGTATATACATACATATATATATTTCTGAATGAGGGAATTACGCCGGCTGTTCTCTTGGAGTATCTTGACAAAGTACTTACCCATAGTAATGTTTCCACAAGCTGCTGAGGCTGTCAGTGGGAAATTGGTTCTAGGAGCAGTTGCGCTAATTTAGCGCGCATTTCTAGAAATATTAGCTGCTCCTAGTAGTTCACAATCCTGTCGATGAACTATGACTTCCAGTTGAATTCCCTGGAATTGCGTTATGTACTGTACAGCATCTGAAATAGTGCAAAAGTTTATCATCAACTTCCTTAACGCCCAACGCTGTCGACAACTTGAAGTTTGGAATGACAAATTGTGTATTATAAATCCTGGTAATTTGTAGAGGCCTCACCAACTTTGCTGGAAGAGATCAAAAGTTTCCATTTCCAGCCTGCCTACCTCAAGGAGGCGCCCATTGGCCTAGCCTTTTTGTATGTACGTAAAATGACTTTGATGTTCCATATCCTACGCCAAGGGTCAACTTTCATACAAACTGTTTCCTCAAGCTTCAGCGGTTGTTGAAGACATCCATATTTATGTGGACGTCTCTCCTGATCCCAGAATCCTAAAAATGTTTCCATCCAAGAAGCCTATTGCTCCTGCTCCTTTGGACGGTATCGACTTCAGCGTCCGCTCCAACGCTTTTACCGACAGCCAGCGTCGTTATTTCCGCCATGGCGATTTTTCGTGCAACTTTACGTCCTCCTCCGTATACTTAAATTCGGGACAAGCTTCTGAGAACTACATGTATGGAATACCCACCGCCGACGGTCACTGGCGACTGCACTTGGGCGAACGGGCCGCCCCCCGTTGTCATTACACTTGCTTGTCATACGGTCGACTGGTTCCTTCTTCTTTTTGCTCCAAGTTTTTTGGAACTTGTATTATTCGGTCCCGGGAGTCTACTTGAGGCGGCTTAAGCCGCCTCACTCAATGTGCTTCTATTGTTCCCGGGTATCAACAAACTGGCGGAGATAACTGGGAATTCGATAGAGCCTCAAGCATCTGCCTCCTGATAGAATCAGTCTGCCAAAAATATCGCCGTTGAGCTTCTCACTCAACTCACCAAAACTTTTGGGTTCAACAAAGAATATTGGCTTAGGTTTAGGTTATATTCTGTCATGTTTTTTGCGATTCCACATGAAATTCAATCCGGTTACCGTCAAAGCCGTCAGGAGAGTCACGTCCCTCAAAGGTTTGATTGGCACCAAGACAGCAATATTAACCTGGTGGTGGTTTTGTGTTCTACTTTCGCTTTCAAATAAAAACAGGTTAGGTTAGGTTAGGTTGTGCCGCGGCGGAGAAAAAAAAATCGGGCAAACTTGCCCACTTTCCTCAGTCAGACGAGCTTCATAACATTATTATTGCCCCGGTTATGGAATTGGTTATATCGGCCTCTTTGATCATGGATGGCAAAACATGGGCTCAAAAGCATACACACATGAATATATTCGCCTCGTCTTATCATCTCAAAAGTCTCCAAAGAAGAAGCCGATCATGTGGAATGCATTTGTGAATTTGTTGCCAAAATGATGCCATATCTCTAGGGCTGCATAACGGCGCGCTATAACAATCAATGTTTACTCAACTCGATTACTACACAGCTTCTTTGAAGCTACCGCCATGTTTACATGGCAGTTGAAAAGTGTACCCTGGACATGGGCTACTTGCATGCTGAGCAGCGGGCGCTGCGCTGCGCGCAGCGCCCTCTTGCTCGCCGCGCTGCTTATGTACGAAACGCTCTTCGAAGTCACTGACTGCCCCCCGCAGCTCAATATCCGTAAAGCAATTACTTTTTTCCAACGCTTTCTTACGACGCTTTCTCCATAATACCGCCACCACCACGACCTACGAACAAAGTAAAAGACGCTTCGAAGCTTTTATACGGTTGTTGGATGGAATGGTGTGCGTATTTGTTGGTATGGTGTAACAACTATTACTTTCTCTGTCTGCCATTCTAAGCCATTTCCATTTCGATGGCAAATTTATGGCGCGAATCTCCTCTTTAAAATTGCAAACGTTCCTTCCCGCCGTTTTTTGTCTGTGGATTCGATGCCACTCGCTCTCTTGTGTATTCCACTCAATCCCCATGTATATCCAATGTACACATTGTTCCATTATCTTTTCCCTATTTTCGTATTGTCTCTCAGGTCTCCCGAAATCCTCTTCTAATGCCCGCCCGACATGTCATCCGACGTTTCAATCCAGTTCTCAGCCTACGTGCTTCCATAAAATGTAATGGTGTACAAATTGAGGTTGGCTTCACAATGGCGGATTTCGCCAGCCCTAAAGTACTTGAAACTGTTCGGGTCTGGGCGCGGGCCCTGTTTGACCGAAGAAGCCCGTTGTATAACCCGCATCATTTCTGAAATTTTATGGGTCTTCGATAAACATCGTCTGTATTTATACTTCCTTGATGTTTTTCTGCACGGGCAAAATTTTGGCCTCACTTCAAACAACTGATTAGCGAACCGACCTTCCCCACAGCAGAGCACTTTGCTTTTCGTAAGGTATTTTTGGCGACATTTTGGGAGGAACGTGGCTTCGATCTTTACATCGATATGAAATGGGTCAATCCGGGTCAGTGTGTCTTAGTCAGGTTGCTACATACATATCACATGTGTCTGGCGGCGCTGCCTTTTCAAAATTTACGATTTTCCCGCCGCCGCCTCCTTCCTTCCTGCGCCCTTCAATAATAATGGTGGACTGCCGCTGCCCATTGAGAAAAAACTCACTCGATGCCCGCGGAATCTGATGTAACCTAAAATTCTGTACGTTCTAAAAATCTTGAGCTAGTTTCTCGACAATGTTAAGTTACGTAAGGTAGGCCAAAAAAATCTGTCGTCTCTGTCATTGTTTCCAACGACTCAATTCTTTTTTACATGGTCGTAAATTTCACTTTTAGGTCTTGATCCCAAAGTGTTAAAAATTGGCAAAGTTGTGCCAAAAACACTTTGCTCTTTCTTATCCCACTTTTGAAATGTTTTTTCCAACCTAACAAAAATAGTATAGCAGGTCTTTGTATCTCACTCACAGGTCATTTGACCCATTAACCTGGCGCTGAAACCGCGGGAAGTTTAAATATTCAACTTACTTCTACCCCCACCCCCCAACTTCATTAGGGTTGAGAGATGCCCATCTTCTCCCGCCATTTAACCGAATTTAGCCCTCACCCCGCATAATTTCCCTATTCCCGCCAAAAACATACGTGGCGGGAGCGACCGCCATATTTGAAATTCTCCTCATGTAAAATTAACTGTAGAAAATAATATGTAATGTCTCTTATTTCTTCTTCTTCTTCTTCTTATTCTCGCACTCATACATCATGATGCTCATTTTGATAACAGAATTTCGATTCCCTCATTCCGTCCATTTACATCTTGTAACTTTCATAGCAATTCTAATGTAATTCTGTTTCTAATATCCATTTCAAACTTTCTCCGGGCGCTCCTGGAGGCGGCGGCAGCGGCATAATATTTAATTCAAACTCCATTCCATTCCCAGCCCTCGTTCATTAAAATCAGATGAAGATTCGAAAATATATATATATACTGCTCGTTTAAATTTTCGCGCCATTTACTCTTTTTGCATGCCCTTTGGTCACTCTTTAATTATGAGCCGCCGCTGCTTTTGGCTTGCTGCTAAGGGGGTAACCTCACAAATTATTTGATGACACGGGGTCAAATGGCGTTCTACTTTTAACTTGGGGGTAAATTTCTCGAAACGTAATTTCTGTAAAATTTTCCTAATTACTACACTCCCAGTCAACGTCATTATTATTTCCCATGCAATTTTGCATTTAGCTTTGGAAAGATAGCGGCCTCTTGAAAGTTCCTTTCAAAAAATCCAAGGAAAGTTTTAAAAGTTTCTTGAGAACTTGAGGCTCTTATGAAAAATGAAAAGTTTCCTTCTTCGCTTCCCCTCTCAATCATATATACGATTTCGCTCATTTGGCCAAACGATCCTCTTGTACATTTGTGTAAGTGCAAATACACTCGAAATTGTAACTGCAGCGAAATTCCCTAACGACCCACCAGAGAGAAAGCATAACAAACAAAATGAACCGCAACACACTTACTTTCAGCCCGTAAACTGCCACAAGTAAGTTTCGCTGTCAGTAATATTATTATACTGACACAACATTATTTTTTTGCGGTAGGCTCCGAACGGTAATAAAAACACTAGGAAGGAAAATTATGTATCTGTTGTATGTATATATCGGTCGTTCTCGTTTACGTTTTTAGTATTCTACACGCTTGTCCTGTGTATATACAACTTACTTCTACAATCTCTCTCAAGTCACTTTATTTTATTTTATAAAAAGAATTTCTCCACAACTACTCATTTCAACTAAAAAACATAACATTGCCACCAACATAATAACAACAAGACCGGGCAACTCCCACTTGAACCTCAGAACAAAAGAAGTACAAATTATATATGCATACAGTTCGTTATGTAAGCTGTAAGCTGAAGCCAAATTTGAAGAGTAGTAGTTTTGTCT